>VYXD01010929.1:518726-653300 GCA_013397195.1 Hylia prasina
TTCCCTCACAGTATTTTTTCTTGTGTGGTTTGTATGGGCGAACTGGCAGTATGAGGACAGTGTAGCCTTCGCATCAAGGAGTCATAGGATAATTAAAAGAGGGGGGCAAAAAAGGGAAAAAAGTCCAGTCTTAAACTCTGCCAGCCGTACCAGCCCGTGACATTCCTCACATTAAAGAAGTTTTACCAGAAATGACTCGCTGCCGCTCCCTGCCTGCTCCAAACGCATCTCGCTGGTGCCCTCTGCGGGCTGCGGACTGGGGTTTCCAGGGATTCCAGCTCAGCTAAAGCTTATTCCCTGGTTTACAGTAAATGCTAGGACAGGGCAGAGTGGGGGAGCGGGAAGGGGAGGCTGAGAAGCTGGAAACGCCCGGCAAACTGCAAATTCTCACTCTCCCTTTCCTCCTGTGATTTAACAGCTGCTCTGGATTCTAGCACTTGCTGCAGGAGGTCGTGAAACTCCGTCACCGCCTCGCATTTGAGCTGTCACAGTCCGAGCAATAACCGGGTTTTCCCCTTTTTCTGGGGCTCCACGTCTTCCCCAGGCAGCTCTCGTGCCTGCTGCTTGATCCGGGGACCAGAGCCCAGTTTCTAGGGTTACTATCTGAAACAGGGCTTTGAGCAGGACGTTGGCTTAGCGAGAACATAAATGTTTTCTTTAAGAATCCGGGAGATTTCTCAAGGCCTTGTGCTCTGTCTTTCCCTTGATCCTTACAGATGTTGTAGATTAGGATCAAATGTAAGCGTTGCCTTTACCCTAGCAGTTGGGCTGTTCTGCTGATTCTGGTCTTTGGAGATCTGCAGTTTTATCACTACAGAAAATATGCATTGCTGAAATTTTTTCTTTATTGTGTTCTTTTTTTTTTTTCCCCAAAAGCAAGAAAAGATGCATCAGTCACATGCTTAAATGGAAACTGTGTCTCTGAGCCAAAACTTTGATGCTTTTTAATTATTTTTTCCCATACAGCACAACACTGGAACATTTTTCTTTTAAGTTGCGTGTCATGCTATTTTCCTAATCACTGACTTGCCATGTGGTAAACAGACTTTAATGGGAAGAGTTTGTGTACTCTTTCAGAGTGGTCAGTATAATCCCCTGAGATATTATAGCACTGTGTCCAATTTTCCTTCGAGGAGATGCTCAACATAGGAGAGCCATCAAGGGCCTTGTATTTATTGTAAGATCTATTATGTATACCCTATATTTGATAACTGAGTAATGTTGAAGATGCTCTGGGATTTTTCTCGGTCACTTTATTGCCGGGTTTGATTGGGTTTTTTCCCCCCAGCCATTATTATACCCATTTCTCAACTGGTGCTGCTCAGCACTTAGTTACAGATGTCAGTGAAGGTCCAGAGTGGAGCAAAGACACAACAGGGTGCCATATAGAAACCTTAAGGTGGAGAAAGGAACCACAAAGCCAGAGCTTGAAATGTCCCCGTGCTGCTAAGTTGTGAGCTGCTAATGTAGTCTATCCCTGCCTGTGGCAGGACTCGCTGGAGCCTCCCCCGACTATGGATCTGAGGAGGCTCTCATCCAACCCCATATTTTTAAGGCAGAGCAGAGACTGACCTCAGTTCTTGGCGCAGTTAATAACAGGACTCTTTCTGTTTGCTGTTTAGTTGTTGGGGTTTTTTTAATGATACCTTCCTGTGTGTTTGCTTGGGTCAGGAGGAGAGCGGTGGGTTTGTGGCTGAGCGCGTGCTGCATGTGTAGCCCTGCAATCTGCCTATCGCCTCATCTCTCTGTAGTGCTCTGAATTCCTCCTAGAGCTGGCAGAGAGATGCTTCCAGGAGCATCTTGTGGGTCGGAGAGGAGAGCAGTGCATGTCCTGCAAGAGGAGAAGGCAGGAGGGGGTCTGGAAAGAGAAGCGGGGAGGTGGGTGAGGGCAGGCAGTGCTGCCAGGCTGGCTGGGGCATTGAAGCTCTCTGAGAGGAGAGATGAGGAGAGCAAAGATCGGGCTGCAGTTTGGGGAAAGGTCTGGCACTTTTGTGTGAGGAGGCTGGTGCTCAAAGGGGCTGTGCAGGGGAGGTGACAGGGAATTCAGGGCCTGCCACTGCAACCACCAGCATCCCAGGGGTCACAGCTGATGGGCACTGGGCAGAATGTGGGGGGCCAGCAGCATTTTGGCACGGCAGAGCTGATCCGGTGCAGCTCCTAGCAAGGGAAGTAAGGTACATTGGGAAAGCCTGATCAGTCAGGAAGCAATGCTTGTAAATCTGGTGTTAAGACTGAGCACACAGTGTCTGAAGACTCAGCCTGCCACAGCAGTGTGTCCCTTAATTAGTTATCCAGGAAAAATCCTGCCGTTGGAAAGTACAGAATACAGGTTTTTTTATTTCTAAGATATTTTGAGTTATTAGTTATTTTTATTTTCTAAGGCTTTTTTTATTTCTAAGATATTTTGAGTTATTAGAAGGGAAGCTGATGACAAGAGATGGGGCATGGCACAGAGAGGAACTGGTCTCTCTTCCCCCCAGGTCTGCAAGCAGGCATTGTGGAGCTGCAGAGGGATGTGGCTGAACTGACCAGCTCCCCTTTCCTGTCCAGGAGACCTCTACTAGTGTTACAGAAGGATCCTATGTTGAATCCAGCAGTGACTGGAAATGGAGTACTTGCTTAGGCAATACTTGGAGCCTGATTTTTGTGTCAGATGATTGTATTTTATGTTGTTGATTTGGTGGTGGATCTGACACTCACAGCCTCTGTTGGGAATTTTTAGCATGTTGTTGGGTGTTGAAGGCAAAGGTTAGCTCTGGAATGCCAGTGGCGTCTCTACAGCAAAGCACCAGACTCTCTGGATGTTTTGCAGTCATAGCTTTCTAGTGTCCCTGCAAAGAAGACAGGACATTTTGTCTCTGCTTTTTGGATATGAAAGGGAGGGTGGCACAGATAGGTATAGGTCGTGGTAGAAGCCACTTGTGGATCTGGAAGTGGGGCTCACATCCCTTGAGCTGAGCTTGTGGTTCAACTGGTCTCGCACTTCCTCCCTTCTGCGAGCTTAAGGTCCTCTTGTGCTCTGGTTATGGAGGCACCAGCGCATCCTCTTCTGTGCCATGTGGTCACAGCCTACACCATGCAGAGCAAAGGAGGGGATTTGCGCCCATAAATTCTGATGCAGTGTTGACAGTTTGAGGCTCCGGGCCTCTGTAACTAATAGGGAGTGGTGGCATGGACTCTGAAATGTGGGATGAGCTGAGGCTGTGTTGGACTCAAGCTCCAAGTGAATCTCTGAGGTGCTGTTGGGGGTTTTGCCAAGGTCTTGGTGCCAGTGTCATCCTCTCTGTGTAATTTCCCCACCTGCTTAACTTGACTCACTCCTTCCTTCTCTCATCCTTTCTTGCTAGATTTTTGAGCTGTTCAGAGGCGTAAGTCAGCAGCTGTCAGTGTTCAGACTGGATCTCCTGGTCTTCAGGTGTTGGCAGCTCAGTAATGCTGGCCTGAAGTGCTGTAGCTATCAGCATGTGAAATACTATTTGCAGTAGCCTTGGTTTAACAAAGCTCTTTAAGGTGCTTGCCTAGGCACACCCTGAAAAGGAAATCTGTGTTCAAGTGGTGTCCCTTATCTGGGACGCTTACCTGAGCTGAGGTCAGGCTGATGCAAGGGCTCTCGCTTCTCTGGGAAGCTAGGTTGTTGATCCAAGAATGTGCATTTTTCAAGGCTTACAAACCAGTGGCCGGTGGTGACAGCTGTGGGTCCTACAAGCCCTGTCCCCTGCTCAGTGATGGCTGGAGCAAGGCCTGTCTGTGTGTTTAATCCAGTCTAACCATTGAAAGCCTCCTGAAAGAGCTCAGCATAGACAAAAACATTTTTTTTTCTCTCCTGCTTCCCCCTCCGGGGACAAGCGATTGTTTTCCTTGCAATTTATTGCCAGCATATTATCCAGATGGATTTACCTCTGTCTGAAAGAAGGTGTACATGTATTTTGGAGGCGATCATTACCTGCTGCCTTGGTTTTACTGCTGCCTTGTTTTGTCTAGACAGTGCAGAGAGCTGCAGGGAACTTGTCCGATCTGAATCCTAAGACCTATTTTATAGGCTGCTATTAAAATACATATCCTCACACGTAACCATCTCAGGGCTGAGTTTCTCAGTGAGCACAGAGCTACTGAAGGCAAAGCAGGCTGCTGTTCTTGCCATACGTGGACCAAGCCCAAATTTCAGGGCAATCCTTTGGTGAAAGGAGGCTTTGCTCTGCTTGGTAATGGCATTTCAGAACTGAAGTTTCTCTTCCTTTTCTTTGGGCTTGAAGAGAAGTGTTTCTCTAGAAACTCCTTAATTTCCCCTATTGCTCCATGCCGGAAGGAGTGGTGGGCACTGGCAGGAGGTGGCAGCAGTAGGGATGGTGCCTGGGAGGGGAGACTGGGTTAGGGTATGCCAGGAAGGTGTGTGGGGGAAGAGGAAGGAGGCTGGGAGAGGGCAGGCCTGCTCTGGAGGGGAAGTGCCTGAGCCCAGTGCCTTCCTCAGGGGACTGTGGCAGATAAGATGCTGCCAGGGGCACCAGCTACTGCTGTTTTTGCTCCAGGTGCCGCTTTGATCCTCACTGGTGCCACTCCTGAGGGCCTGGCTGGTTTCGGAGTAACCACTTATGTTCTGCTCTCATTGACGGTTTCTTATCTGCTCTCTGTCCCTCTTCTTCTCTGCCTTTCCTCCCAGAAATTTCGAGTAGATATGCCAGGATCAGGCAGTGCTTTCATCCCTACGATCAACGCCATCACAACCAGCCAAGACCTGCAGTGGATGGTCCAGCCCACCGTGATCACCTCCATGTCAAGCCCTTACTCCCGTTCGCACCCCTACAGCCACGCGCTGCCCCCGCTGTCTTCAGTGGCCGGACACACGGCTCTGCAGCGCCCTGGTGTCATCAAAACCATTGGGACCACAGTGGGACGGAGACGCAGAGATGAGCAGGTAACTGCAGTGGGGAGAGCCTTGAAAACAGATGTACAGACATTTCCCCCCCCAACTCCGTCATGAGATCTCCCAGCACCGCAGGAGAGCACTGAGGTCCGTCCCTAGTGCTGTACACCTGCTGGGGCTTCTTAGGGTGGCGTAGGGTGTAAGCTGGAGGGTGACTTTTATTGCGGCCTCCTCATCATATGGTGAGATTTACCCGAGTGTTTGTTTCATCAAACCCTTCGCATCAGTGGCCCGTATTGTGGCTTGGTTTCAAAAGCAGGTGAAACTCTGAAGTTGCGCCCTGGGTTTCAGTTTGACTGTGTCTGCCACTCCAGGCAGAAGGAAACCTCCAAGAAAGCAGAGCAGCTTTCATGTAAGGTCCTTTACAAATCTGACACCAAATTACATCAGCTAGTGTTTTCTGTCAGCTCTGTAGCTGCTAGCACTGCTCCAGTCTCCATTTGGGCGATACCCCCAGTACGAGCCAGCATCACGCAGGGAGGAACAGCTTCCCTACAGCACCTCAGCTCTAGTATGAAGAGCTTTCTGGATGACTGGGGTCTAAATCTGCCTTCCCACTACAAACCTGTACTCGCTTCATGATGTTGTAGCAGTTTGGTGGGGGATCCCATAAGAGATTTTTCTGCTCCAAACCCAGAGGTATTTTTGTAACTGACATGGGGTGGCTTGTACCACTGCTGCCCTGTGCTCAAACTCCTAATGAGATTATTGAGCTGGGACCCTGGATCTGGTGGACTAGGTGCAGGCATCTCATCTTCTGGAAATCAGCACTGCTGTTGTCCTCTTAGTAAGAATCAGCCTTCTCCAGGGCTGTCTGGTGAACAGCTATTCACAGTGCTAGGCTGATTTCTCTTAAAAAAAAAAAAAATAGATCTGACTAAACTCAATCTTCCCAAGTTGTTCCCAAGCAGCATTTGTGTGGGTCGCTGCAGAGCAGTGCAGTGAGACACCCTCCAGACATGGATGCATGCTGTTGCATGAGGTCTGTTTCTAATAAGACTCACCAGCCCTACTTTTACTTCTACGTCATCTGTTTTGATTCGCAGTCCGATTATTTTATGTGGAGTTGCTGTCTGGTTTACACCCAAGAGGTTAAAGTCAGAGTTTAGCAGTACCTCTCTGTGGGGAGCTGGTACTGCTGCAGTGAGGACCCATTTTTGGGAGGAAGGATGGGGTAGCCATGGTGGTGGTTCGGGTACGTGCCAGCCTTTTCCACCAGCTGGAGCTACTTCCCTGTTCCCTGCATGCAGGGCTGGTGTCCAAAGGCAAAGAAAGTCTCACAGAACTGGAGGAATAATTAGCAACAACTAATTTGTTTGACAAATGCTGCCTCTGTGTTCACAAATTGGCCGTGAAGAGATCACCATATTCTCTGCTTTATTTGTTGTTCAGAGTTATTTGCTGAAGGATGCCTGCCAAGCAATTCCTGGCCTGTGGCTTGTTTGCAAGCCATTCATTGTGGGTCATTCAAAGCCAAGTCCTTTTGATTAGACACGTGCTAAGGCAGTACCCGGGCACTCTGCTGTGGCCCTTTGGCTCAGGTTTCCACGGCTGGTGCTTTGAACACCACATCAGAGTGCCTTTTTGGAAAGCACTGTGTAACACTTTTCATAAAGAGCCTGTTTTGATGAACGTTCCTGACAGTGAATGCACGTATTGGGCTTGGACAAGCTATGGATAACACATACGGCGGGGGCATAAAGAGTGCCAAATCCAACTGCTTTCAAACAAATCCAGCAACCACTGATGGAATATTCCTTTTTAGACCTGGTAAAATGTTAAAAACATCCAGATTAGGGGCTTCTGCCCCGCCTGTGCAATTTTTGCAAAGCAGGGCCTCCAAAACAGATAATTTTTAAATTACTGAAGGCCCTTGGAGCAGAAATTTTACTCCAAACATATTTCAATGAGATCTGTGCTTCCAAACCATGAAAGGGCTCTTGAAAACTGTACACAGGGGCCCCAAGTCAGCATAGCTTCTGTGTGCATGCTCAGTGCAATTGCCATACTGTAGATATTCGTGTGCAAATACATTTTTACCCTGCAAGGTGGGAAGTGAGTGGGCAGAGCTGTTGCAGGGAGAGCAGTGCCTGCAGGGGCTCCTTACTGGGGGAAATACGGGGGAAATATGCTACCCAGCAGAATGGAGGTACCCCCCCACCCTAGGATGGGCATTGTGAGCTGCTGATGGAAAAAACTTTTGGGCCTAAATTCCGTGTCCTGCAGAACTGCTTGTGTTGCTCATTGAGCATCCAGGGGCTGATGTTACATGCAGGTGAAATCACAGGCACAGATCAGATCCTCAAAAAAGCAGAAATGAGCGAGCTGAGTGCCCAGAGGCTGAAGCAAACTTACTGAAACTGCAAGCATCAAAATTAGGGCCAGTAGAGCAAGCCAAAACAAACTAGGCTGAGGTTGGAGTAAAACTAACAATAAAAGGAAAAGATAGTAAAACTGTGAATGTCTCATTCGTGACATTCACAGTCTATGAAGATATTAAAACTGAAGCTTCTCTGAAGAGGTGTTTCTTTCCATTCTCTGCTGGAACTCTGTGAGATCTGACATGTGCTTTGCCAGGTGTCAGGGTTTTGCTTTCATTTACAGTCACCAGACCAGAGTCCCTGCAGCACACACGTACTGGGGTGAGGCTGAAGAGTAGGGCACAAGGTTGGAGTGCAGGGCTGTGCACGTGCCCTGGATCCCCTGGCTGGGCTGCCTGCACGACTCCCCACACCAGAGTGGGGCCACTCTCTCCCACTCTGTGCCCTGCTGTCTGTACTGGCTCCCTGGCTCTGGCCATGGCACAAACCTATCTGCTACTGCTGGGTTTGTAAAACCTTGTCTCAAACCTCAAAAGCCAGGCATAGCTTTGACCAGGTCTTGTGAGCTCCTGCTCACTTCCTCTAGTTTCGCAAGAGTGTAGCTGGGTGGGTTTCTATGGAATTGCTTCTGATTTACATCAGTGAGGATGTCAGCTGGCCTCAGGAAGCCCTTGATATCACTGGAGCCTTGCCTGCTGATGCAAGAAGCAGTGTGTTATCTTGCTGAGTGCTCAAAAATCTGAGGTCAGATTTTTGGGTGGTATAAATCATTGTTGCTTCATGGACTTCATGGGAGCTCTGCTGATCTCCCTGTCTCCCTCTGTACACCATCCCGACCTTCAAGTGGACAACTATTTTTGTGTGGGAAGCAGCAGATATTTTCTTTCAAGAAAGAGGCACTTACACAACATCGAGCTCTGGTTTTGCTTAACGTACCACCCAAGTTGTGAAACAATCAGAGCATCTTTTATCTGTTTGGCCTTGGTGCAGACTCACTGTCCTCTTACACAATCTCCCTGTGCCCCGCTCCTTCTCCTCACCCTTCTCCTAAGACCTGGTGCAGGCAGAGATACTGTGTGCTTTCATCTTCTGCTGACATCAGTGACGAGGGGGAGTGCTCAGCATCCTGCTGGATCAGGCTTTTTCCTTTGCATTGTGGTTAAATCCTCACAAACTTAAAGGAATGCCTTGCTCAGATCTGATTGGATTTTCTTGGCACTTGCCCACAGCTGTCACCCGAGGAAGAAGAGAAGAGAAGGATCCGGAGAGAGAGGAACAAGCTGGCAGCTGCTAAGTGTCGTAACAGGCGTCGAGAACTAACAGAGAAACTCCAGGCGGTATGTGCCCTGCATACATTCCTCCTTCCTTGTCACCCACCCTTCCACCAGCTCCAAGGGCATTGTTCTTCCTCCACCAGCACATTCGGAAGCTCTTTCAAACACACTCTGCCCTCCTTGTCCAAGGCTGCCCAAGGGTACTGCTCCTACATCAGCAGTACCTGAGGAGAGGGGGACGCTGGCCTGGAGCTCAAGACCCTGAAGTTCTCTTTGTTGAGTGCCCATAATGTTGCAGGAGCTCTCCTCCCTTCTTGCCTCTCAACTAGCACAAGTCTCCCTGACTCTGGTCACCTTTCATGAGTGGAAATAAAAGACACTCTGTGCCTCCAAGGCAGGCTTTAAATACAAAAGCGCTAAAGAGGTAGGATCATCTGAAAGCCATAGAAAGAGAGGCAGATGTTACGTGTGCCTATCAAAGCTATACCCTTTAGGCTTACTACTTCTTTGGAGGTGGGAGAGTGACTGACTTCCTTCAAAAAGGAGGCACCACAGAGATGTGTGCCCTGATGCTGTACAAGTAATAATTAGTAAAGCTGGAGAAGGTAGAGCTGAGCATAAGAACCAAGGCATGGGTAGGGCACTGGTTGAAGAGAAGACAAGATTGGGTTGTGTGAAATAAGCTGAAGGAAAGGCTCCAGTGCTCCTGGTCAAGAACCTGCTTTTATCCAATGATCCTCTTAAACAGCACAGCAGCAGTGAAAGCACACCCGGGAAACGTGCTGCTGCCTCAGGTTAGGTGTTCTCAGTGTAGCAGAGGCAGGACATCCTATAGAAATGTCATGACTAAAGTGATGGAAGTGTGAGGAGTGTGCAAAGTGGAAGTCATATCCTGAAGGGCTGAGTGTGAGTTTTGTCAAGTTACAAGCTCCTCACATGGGGAAGGTGCTAACTGCTCCCAGACTGACTGTGATCCATCTGTATGATGTGACCATGGGAAAGGTAAATGTAATAATGGTAGGATGCATCAAGGGGTGATCCAGTGTTAGTCCTTTGGCCAAGACTTAGGCAAGTGTCAGACCTAATCTGGAAATATGCATTACAGAAATAAAATGGAAATAGTTTAGAGACTGCTATACACTACCTCTGTCAAAGTGTAAAGAATACTACTGGCCTAACATAAAAAAAACATGGGAGAAGATCTGGGTCCTCTGCTAAGGTGTCAGGCAGGCAGAGAGCAAGGGAGAAGACTGAAGTCACAGGCCAAGGTACAGTGGCAAAACCTAGCTATCAGAAAATTAAGGCAAATTCATGAGATTATTTATAACCCTTAAATTGGTGATGTTTGGGAATAGCCTACAAATAGACATGTGAAACACAAGATGCTTGACTGGCAATGACCTGGTGTTTGCTTGGCTCATAAAGAGTCAGGGGTGTATCTGCCTGTACCAGATGGGATCTGGACTTGGTGGCACTATTCCAGGTGAGAAGTAGTTCGAGTCTTTACTATTTTATTTATTTATTCCACTTTTGTCTGCAGGAAACTGAAGTACTGGAGGAGGAGAAGTCAGTGCTGCAAAAGGAGATCGCTGAGCTCCAGAAGGAGAAGGAGAAGCTGGAGTTTATGCTGGTGGCTCACAGCCCTGTGTGCAAAATCAGCCCTGAGGAACGCCGGAGCCCACCTTCCAGCAGCCTCCAGAGCATTCGGACTGGAGCAAGCGGAGCAGTGGTGGTGAAGCAGGAGCCTGTGGAGGAAGAGATCCCATCTTCCTCTTTGGTCCTTGACAAAGCCCAGAGGTCTGTCATTAAGCCCATCAGCATTGCTGGAGGTTTTTATGGGGAGGAGGCACTCAACACTCCCATTGTGGTGACCTCAACACCAGCCATCACTCCTGGCTCTTCCAACTTGGTGTTCACCTACCCTAACGTGTTGGATCAGGAGTCTCCTCTCTCCCCTTCTGAGTCCTGCTCCAAAGCTCACCGGAGGAGCAGCAGCAGCGGGGACCAGTCCTCAGATTCCTTGAACTCTCCCACCTTGCTGGCGTTGTAATCCCCCTGCGGCCCCCCATTTTGCCAGTGTGTTACATCCCCCACAGCACCATGAGGGGGGAGCCCCCCTCCATGGGATTAGAGACAGGCACAGGATCGTTCAAGCACAAGGGCAGCAAGAACAAGGATGGGGAAGTGCTACAGCTCCAGGAAGGAGAGTGAGGACCAACGCGAGCTCCCCGGAGGCAGGAAATGGCAAGGGTGGGACTGACATGCCAGGGTTGTTTGGAGAGGGTGATGTCCCCTCTGTAGGGACTGCCTATGGAAACCTCTTTGTGGCTGTAGTGGACTTGGGGGGCACTCCTGGCCAGGACTGAAGGCGAGCTGCAGACAGTTGCTAGTCGTCCTTTCCTTTGTGGATTGACCTGATCGGTTGTGCTCTGTGCTTAAATCATTCTGGTTAGTTGATCTTACAACTTCTCTCTTGTGTGCTCTCGCTCTCTCTCTCTCTGCTTATCATTTCCAATTTTGTCCATCCCATTACATTTCACTCGGTTGCTCTGAACTCTAAAGTCTTATTAGGATCTTTCCTCTTGGGAATAGCTGTGGGAAACACGTAGGGTTGCCCAGACAGGAGGATGACGACAGCTGGGAGGACCAGGAGATAGGGGGACCAAGAGGAGCCCAAGAGCTCAGCAACAAGGGCAGAGCCTGTAGTCTCTAGCCTGAGGCACAGAGACAGCAGAAGGCTCATGTGGAAGCCTTTCTGTTTAAACATGTGGATATATTTATCGCCTTGAGCTCCTCAAAAAACCAAGTTAGCATCTCAGGGCCAAAGTAGCTTCAGAAAAGCTGCTGGGCTGGCACTTAGCAGTCACTGGCAGGGTTTTACCCTGGTTTGCTGGATATCAAGTCTGCTGCTTGTTGTTTACTTTTCCTGGGCTGCCTGCCGTCTAGGGAGTATTACATCTTCCTGCCCATCAGGGCTCCTGACTCAGAGGCTGATCTCTTCCTGTTAGTAAATCTTCCCCTCCTCTTGGCCATATTTGCAGAACATGCTACAAAAAGAAAAAAAAAGAGGTGGCACCACATGCTTATAAATCTAGGATGGAGACTGGCAGCACCTGAGATGGTGAAATTAGCTGGCTGTACCCTTGCTGATTTTGTCATTGTTGGGAAGCAAAGCAGCACGTATCCACCAGCACAGCACAGGCCATGAGACCCCAGCTCCTGACCAGGCAGGAATGGCATGGATAAAGTATTGACCTGTTTGAATTAAAAGAGAGCTTCTGACAAGCTCCGGCAAATGACAGATTGACAGCTGAGGAAAATTTATTAGCATTATTTGCACCCTGGTCTTTGGCCTCTGTTTTTTCTTTGCATTACAGCTGATCTTGTTTTATTGTGGTTGATTGGCCTGCAGACAAAGAATCAAACCAAAGCACTCTTTCCCTAGTCTTGGGTCCTTCTCTAGCCTGTGGGCTTGACTGCTGCTACTAAGTGCTCACAGAGGGCACAAGCTCTCCACTGCTCATGTTCACCACTGAAAACAGTAATGTGTGTAATCTACTTTCACTTGGAGTCAAGCTCAATTCCTGTTGATGTCAAGGCACTGGCAAACCATAACCGTGTACACACTAGGATTGCCCAGCTTGCCAGCTAAACTGCTTAGGAGATAGCTCTTTGGTCCTGCTTATTGAAGCTGTGGTGGCAGCTATTTATTTTGGTGCGAGATTGGTTTTTTTTCTTTTATACACATACATACACATATATATATATATTTTTTTTAAAATCAACCAAAACAGCGGCATTTCTTGTTCAGGCTGGACCTGGAGAAATGCAACATACAATTATAGGGCTGGTTGTATGAGATGCAAAACTGCTGCAGTCCCCACCAACTCCACTGGGAATTAATACAGTTCAGTCTTGTGGAACTTTACTCGGCAGGGCTGGCTTCCCTCAAACTCTGGCCACTGCCCATTCCTTGAATCATTTCAAAGGGACACTATTCTGGCTCTAAGAGTGGACTTTGGCTTTTTTATTATAACTATTATTTTTGACCCAGGTATTTACCAAACCTGCCAGAAATACGTGAGTGATCTTTTTGCTTCATAAAGCTGATTGGATTCAGGCTTTTTCTGTATTGCTTTAACACTCCCATTTTGATACTGGTGCTAGAGGTTTTAAATGGCTCACACAGTAAGTAAAATTAGTAAAGGAGTTGTGTTGTCTTTACATGTACATCAAAACTTCCTTTCTAATAAAGTACATCTTCAATTTCCTATAGTTAGTGCAGAGGATCCACTTTTCTTAGGGTTTTACGTAGATGATACCACTTCAGGTGAAACTGCAGCTTCTCTGTTTCCATTTTACCAAATGCTTGTTTGGGCCACTCTGGGCTGAGAATCTAAAACTGTTAATAAAACATCTCTGCCTGTCATTTCCACACATTTTTGAGGAGAACACAACACTGACAAGTGGTGGGTGAATCCTAAAATGATGCAGCTATTTTTGAGGTGAGCTGACCAGGATTGCTGTCTTCTGTGAGATCAAGAACATCCACCCCTTGTAGGGGTTTCAGGAAGTGAGGTGTCTCCTCAGATCTAACTGGTAGGACAATAAAAACTTACCTTAGCTTTTTGAATCATTGCCAAAAGGAGCTGCAGCTGGTCCTTGTCCACTGCCTCCTGCCCGGTCATTGACCCACTCAGAGACAGGACAAGATGCTCCCCCTTCCTGACCTGGAAAGTCAGGAAAGTCCACAGGAGCCATGTGAAAATGCTCAAAAAAGAGGATTATTTTCTACTGTTTGGAAAAAGCCCCAGATACCTTGTGCCTGTCTGTTTTCTTCCTCAAGTCTCTCAAAGAATGTCTGTGTTGGGATTGCTGGTCTCTGGCCTTTTGTAATTTGTGGATCAGCCTTACTTTTGTTTAGTTTCTGGCAGGCAGGTACAACTTCACTCCCATTTTGGTCTGGCCCGACATTCTTCTTTTCATGTGTTCTGGTGTGCTCTTTGGGAACTGATTGTCCTTCCCCTGCCCAAAAATGTTATTTTCCATGAGTACCATCCCTGCTGATTCCTACATGTAGTGTCTCCGTGTTCTGCATGTAGTGGGGATGTGGGAGCTGTTGTAACTAGTGCTGACAGAGTTGTTGAAGTCAATAGGAAAAGGCCCAGGGAATTTCAACTGGTATTGGGTCAGCCTCCTGGTGACTGGCCTAACAAAGCCTCTCCTAACATGCTAAATTAGTCAATGCCAAACTGGGAGGAGTAGTAGCAGCTGCACTGAAGGAAACATTCAGCTTCAAGGTGATGTTTGCCATTCCAGTTTTGCCCTCATTCCTACTCTCCCAGTTGTGGCATTGCCTTCATATATTCCTTTCTTGTAGATGTGGAGACTGGGTAGGTCTCAATCCACTTGTGGTGTGATGGGATTTGGGACCAACATGCTGGGGACAGTAGCTCTCTGTTGTGTTTTTATAATTATTATTTAAATGATCTATTTAGTTCATCTGAACCTTTAATTTTGCTGCTTACTGTATGTAGGATCCACCTGGCCTTCATCCTTAATGAAAAGAAAAAAAACCCAAAATGAAAACAAACCTAAGACACCTCCCTTCTCCCTGGTCTGTTATTATTTATTGGCGGGCAGCCGTCTTGTGCCTGCTTCAGCAGATCTGCCCGCCATTAATTTAATATCCTTCCAAATCACATTCCTGGTGTTTGGTTGTTGCCTTTTTTTTCCTTTTTGTTGTTGCTTTTTTTCATTCTAAAACAGACTTCTGAAATGTAAATCTTATTATCATGACACAAGTTCATTTTCATTAGGAAGGCCAAGTCAAACATTTTAAGAGGTGGGGGGAACAATATACATTTATTTCTTATTTATTTATCATGTTTACATCTTTTTTTTTTCTGTTCAAGACTTGGATACAATAAAGAAAGCATTAAAAATACTACAATCTTCTTTTTTTTTTTTTTTTAGGCTAATAATTTTTTTGATTCCTTAAATAAAAGAATCTGAGTTTTGTTGTTGTCTGTATAAAATGTAAAAAGAGATATGTTTTTAAAGATGCATTATCATTCCTCTGTGAACAGTAGGTGGAGTTCAGGACAAATCTCAGAATGCAAGATAATAATAAAATCCCATCCTGTTTTACTTAATTGTTCCCCTCCTATCCTGTATGATTAAAGGGTTATTCCACTTTCTCGTTTGTGGTTACTTGATGTTAAAACCATATTAAAATGCGTAGGAAATAGGTATCCAATTGTTTTTGCTCAGTGAGAGGATAAACTGTTGTATATATCTTGATATACTGTGTAGTTCAAAGTAACATCAGTAAGGGATAGTGCATCTTTCTTAGAGCGATAAGTAACTAGTGTCACTAAAGTCTGCTTTAAGATCCTCAGATACAGAAAGGGCCTGGTTCTGATTCCACTCACATGGGACAAACTGAAAGCATCAGCAGCATTTTGCTGCTGTGAAGCAGGTGTCAGTAGTGAAATGGCGTCTCAGTGACTAATAGGTGACAATGAGGATTGTTGAAGGTTTGGGGGCACCATTATCTTTTTTTTTCCTCAAAAGTTTTAGATCATGGGTTTTCTTTTTTACTGTCTGTCTGCAGTGAAATAGTTTCTGCCACAGAGGTTCTTAAAGATGACTGCTGAAGTGGGACCTTTCTTATGCTCATAGTGATCTTGATGTTGTTCTTGCAGTCCTGGGGAATTTCAGCTCTGAGGCATTTTCTCTGGTGTTGTCTATTTTCTGTTGTTGTTTTTTACTGAATTACAGGCCTACAGTATTTGCACTAAAACAAAAAGCTTGTTAGAGAAAGCTTGCTGCTACAAAAGAAAGAACATATTAAAATGGTTTTGCTTTTACAATTTTAACTGAGTAGCATTTTGTAGAATAAAATCCATCTAGTCTGAAAAGAAAAAATGACTTCTTTTTTTCCTCTGCACCTTCTCCGCCCATACTCCTTTCTTTTCATCCAGTTCCTCGGTGGTATGATGTTCCCCCCTTCTCTTTTGGTGCTCAGTTGTAATGATTGGCTGTATTGTTGACTATGCTGCTGAGAGTTATGACACTTGTAAATCTTGTTTTAATGACATTGTGGACACTTTTGTATAGCAAGAACTAACTGGAGTTCTCTCTGTTAATTGAAGTCATTAAAAAGCTCCCTTTGCCATGAACAATTAAAAGCTCGCATGTTCCTTCACTATGAACAAATGGGTTCAGCATTGCCAGGTGCCTGGTTGCAGCACATTTCAAGGCTTCTTACGTAAGAGCAGCTGCAGTCCCAACAGCTGTTACCTGCAACAATGGTAGATGGGGCACAGGCTAGCAGAGCAGCCTACCTGGGCTAAACGGCTAATAAAGCACTAATCCATTCAACTTGCCTTCAAAGAGGAAAGCAATAGAGGTAGAAAATGTGTGCTTTTTTGTTGTTTGTTTTAAACCTCAACCAGAAGGAGTCAAAGCTTCTGCTCTGAAAACTTGGGGTGGAGAGCTTGGTTGCTTCACTGGCAGCAAGGAAGAGGTTAAGATGGAATTCCCTTGCTTGCCTGGGGAATGCTTCAGCCTCTGGAGTGGAAGGAACTCAAATACATCAGGTTAGGAGTGGAGGATGTCATATTCAAGTTCAAAATGAAACATCAGTGGGGAGGAGATAGGTGACTCATGGCCTGCCAAGCTGGCACTAGACCAAGCTGCTCCTTACTCATGGACTTCCTTAGGAGTAATGTCTGCTCTGGTTTCCTGCTGGTCCCTGTCCCTTGGGGTTTTTTCCCTTCTTTTTCACTTTTTTATTATTATTATTATTATTTTAACCCGTGTTCTCACAGTTCTATGGGGAAGGAGATGAGAGATGTTGGATTAAGTTATAAACTGTATGGAAACTATTTGTGAAGTTATAGGGAATGCTGGAGGTATCAGTCACCAGAAGAGGGAATACATGCACATGCCTGTGTGAAATGAGCTCAGCTCTCAGGAATCCATACTGTAGGAAACTTGACATGAAATCAGCGTAGGAGGGTTTGAGCTTTAGAGCAGGACCCAGCCTTAGGGTGCTCTGCAGGGTCAAGGATGACAGAGGGGTAAGGGAGAGCCCATGGGAAGCTTTTTCTAAATGCACTTGTCCTGGTATGGCTAAAGGAAAAAGCAGATATTCTGGGGGCATTGCAACTACAAGCAAATATGCCAAGGAGCATCATCTCTTAATATCTATCTCCAGTGGGCCTCAGGCATGGGGGAGTCCCCATTTGATCTCCAACTGCATACAAGCCTTCTCCAATGGGAGTGTTTCCAGGACTCCCTGCCTCTCAAAGGGCTTTCCCATTACGCCGCTGCACAGAGGCATCCAGCCTTGATTTTGTCAAACCAGCTCCTCTGGCAGTGTATACCCCCTCCGCCCCCTCCCAAAAAAAGGCTAACGGGAGGATGTGTTCTTGCTCCCTAAGCTCCTGTTTGCTGACAGCACCCTTCAGAAAGGCTGAATGTTTCTTGACTGCAACTGCTGCTTGCAAGGGCCAGCCTCCTGCCTGATTTTCTCCCAGCAGTGGCTGGCTGTGACTGCCTTTGATCATCATTACCTGTGGACCCAGGAACATCCACAGCCGTTACTGTAACTTGGTTCTGTAGGATGAAATTGCAGAGCAGAGCAAACTCTTTTCCACCAGTCTTCTAGCTGTGGGAGGCCACATCGACATGGAAATTATGTTTTTCCCAACATCCTCATCTTGGTTTAGATCACTTTACATAGGGAATTTCCCCTCCTTCTGAAACAGGCTCATCCTCCCTCTACCCTGCAATGCCCTAACCCTGTGATGAGAGGGAGTGATCTGTATCTTACCACAGGGTAGGCAGAGTTGTCCTGGAAGAGATCACCCATTCCTTTTTGCAGGAAAGGTTTTGAGGGACATCTGCATCAAAAACTCTTCCAACAGGATCAGCATACATCCCAATGATGTCTTTAGTGCATACAAGAATGAAAAGAGGCTCCCTGTTCTCTTTTGCCTCTCCCCTTCCCAGAATGTGAGACTCATTTTTGGAGTTCTTGTTGTGGTCATATTTCTTATTGACTGGCTCCTCTCTCCAAGCAGCATGTGTGGGTAGCCTGGTCTGTTCCCCACCTGGAACAAAGCTTTTGTGGCAAGAGAAAGCCTAGAGGAGTTGCCTGAATATATCGTGCCAGAGGATCTCAAGTTGTCAGATGAAGGGTTTTAGTGATTTTTTTTCTTTTTTCACTTTTAAAATTTTATCTAGAACCTGCAGAAGCAGCTACAGGAACACTGCAGAAATTCTGCATCCAATGGAAAGAATAAGCATGTGTTAAATCTGAAGAAAGCTTAATGGCAAGCAGAGCTGGAGTGGGAGTGTGGGGGAAAGGAGGGCATACAGAATACTGGTTTGAAGTGATGTTTCCACTGCCATGTGGGAAGGATATGACAGAGAAAAACGGTGACATGGTTACTGCATCAGATACCCCAAAGTGGAAAAAATGATGCATTAAAAAAACCAAGACTACACTATATGGTCCTATTCTACTGATATCTCCATGTCCTGAAATTTCATATCATCATAACAAGTGTTTTCTGCTCAGTCTCACGTGGCACTAGTGAGGCCCCCACTGAGCAGTGCCTGGCCAGTGTCAGGACAATGAACAGTGCAGATGGATTATCAGATGGGTGGAAGTTGCTGGCAGCCTCTCATAGGGCTGAGGTTTAAATGAAAGTTTTTCATGTGTGTTCCAGTGTAGTGAGATCCACTACATCTCAGGAAGATATTCCTTGATGAAGACAGGACAAGGCTGGGAGGAATGGCCAAGAGAGCTGGGAATTATCTGGCTGTGAGAAAAGACAGCTAAGGGAGCGTGTCCATACCTGATGGGGGTAGGGAGCAAAGGAGATGAAATCATACTCTTCCCAGTAGTACCAAGTGACAGATGAGAGGCAATGGTCACAGTTTTTAACAGAGGACATGAAAGTAACTTTTTCACTGTGAAGGTGGTCAAACACTAGCATAGGCTGACCAAAGAATTTTGTGGAGTCTCCATCCTTGGAGACATTCAAAACTAGACTGGACATGGCTCTCAGCTATCTGCTCTAACTGACTCTGCTTGAGCAAAAGGGTGGACTGGACACTCTCCTGTGATGCCTTCCAACCTCAACCATTCTGTGTTTCTGCTTTTCATTCCACATAGTCCTGAAGGAACATATTGTGAGCATATTTCTTTCCCCCTCACAGTGCTATCTCATCTGAACCCCAGAATTCCTCTGTACGAAATACCAGCCTTTTGATGCTGGCTATGCAAGGTCAAACAGATAAGGACTAAGCTGGGAGGAGGCCATCCTGGCAGACAAGAATGTAAACTGTTCAGCTTGTTGCAGTGTGAGTCTCAAATTTCCTTTTTAATTTTGCATGCTCCATTCCACAGACTAGTGTGGGGGAAGAGACGGAGACAGGCCTTACATGGCTGTGATCTAGATCCTGCATCCCACAAATGACTCTGCAAGTCCACAGACAGTGCCAGGAACTGTCACCTATTTGCCTTTTGCAGGCTCTCCTACTGTTGTTCCCCTCTCAGACAAAAGTAGTTTTTCAAGTTCCCTGGAAAGGTAAATCAGAATCTAGAGCTGGTGATCCTAGGTGAGCTTGTGGGTCAGGCACAATCCATTAAGTGAGCAAAGAGTTCCCTCTGCGCCCCCCCTCCCCGTTTCTGTAATCCTGGTTGGGGTCCCAGACTCAGGCAAATTCATCAGAGGTTCCTAATGATGGCACACACTCCTGCTGGTGATTACTGATGTGAAGTGCCACAGCAGGAGATGCTGAGTTTGGGCAAAAGGAGGAAATAGGTCAGTTCTTTTCCTTTGGGTAGCTCAAGCTATTCAAGCACTGGATGCTCTAATTCACTAATTCCTGTTTGAGTTGCTTACATCACATTACTGCTCTGAAATGTACCTGATTTCATTTTGAAACTGTTTGTTTCATGTTAATGAGGGTAGAGCAACAGACACCAGCCTGTGCGCTTTAAAGGGCCACATGCCAGAGGCCCATGAATAATCTAGGGGAAAGGTGAGCTCATGAGCCCTCCAAATCTAAGATTCCCCTGTGGTCTAGCGAGGCACAGCCCTGCTCTGACCCCTCGAAGCCAGAGCTTTGGGCAGGCCATCAGGACCAGCAGTGAGCAGCACCACAGCCTCATGCCTCAGGAACTGGTTGCCACAGCCTTTGTTCCAGGCTGATGAGGACTTGAAAGGCTGCAACCCTTCACTCCTCCCTGGCTGCTACAGGTCACGGGGTGATGGGAGACGTTGGCTGCCTTTTGTAGCCTCCGATTGAACACCGTGTTTGTGAGCCACAAGGACTGTGATTAAATCTCTGCTCTGAGCAGTGTTCTGAGGCCATACTGGTATCTAATTACATTCTCTGCTTCTGGCAGCCGAGGAAATTAAGATCTGCCTGTGACACTGCCTGTGGTAAAAGGGAGGGAATAGGAAAGAACAGTGATGCCTTCAAAACATCAGCTTCAGGTGCTTCCCTTGACCTTGGGTGTCCTCTTCTGTCAGCACCTGCAGCTGGGCTGGGTGCTCATTCTGGAGTGATGATCTTCCTCCCCCTGCTCTTGTTATCCTGGTGGAGGTGAGGGTTTGTTGGAGCTGTAGTCACCTGTGGCCAGGCTGTTGTCAGGTGGCTACAAGAAGCAAGGTTGTCTTATACAAGTGAAGGTCTTGGCAACTCGAGGTCCTCCAAGATGTACCTGGCTGGAGGAGGTCCCTGATGGCGCAGGGCTGCCTGTCCTAGAGGACTGAAGGAAGGACCTGCTGACAGTATGGTTGGCTGCCTTAGTGGGGTAGGTCTATCCTCCACCCTGGTGACTGTCTGGTTCCAATTCTGGTTTTCTTTTGTCACATGGCCACAACTCTAATTTTTTAATGAAGCTGTTGCCATTTCTCTTCCTCAGGACCAGTGGCAGCTCCATAGGCACGTTTCTGGTGGCGAGGAGGAAGGCAGACTTTCTTCTGTGGGGCTGTACAAAGGGCTAAATCCCGTGACCCGATGCCATGGGGAAGAAAGTCATTACTAATCCCTACCATATAGCGGCTCCGCCTGCCCAGCAGGATCAATGGCGCCATCTCAGCCCCATTATGTTGACTCTGAATCAGCAATGAACGCCTAGGAGCCGGGAGGAGAGGGCTCCTCCCTGTGTGGGGACTGTTCCCTGCCTTGGGACAGTCAGGGCCTCCTTTCCTTCCCCCGATTCTGGGAGGTGATGAAGCGCTCAGTGGTTGCTTATGCCCACAGGCTAGCCCAGAGCAGGAGGCAGAGCAGAGACCCTGCCAGGATGCGTGCCAGGCTCACCAGCCCCAGGAGCGTGGGGAGAGCACGGGAGCTGCGCACCCTCCCGGCTGAGGCCAACCAGTTCTTCTGGCAGGTAGAGGCAGGGGTGGATCCTGGAGCCATTTCCAGGGAGCAGGCTGGCGCTGGGAAAAGCAGGAGCAGCTGCCTCTTTGCCTCCACATTCACACAAGGCTGGGAATCCAGGATTTAGGAAAGGGTCACCCATCTCTACCTGCGCTGCTTTCGAAAACAAAGGACGACGGCTTTTCAGACTATACCATTTAAGGAGTTCCCCAGCTTAGTTGAACCTCGGCTGACCTCGGGGTATACCGAGTTTCCAGTTCGGCAGAGCAGCGTTTCAGCTGAAAGCACTTAGCCCAAAACTTCCCTCCTTGCATCTGGGGAAGGGGGGGGGNGGGGAAAAAAGGTGATGCCGATTACTGACTCTCGCATGTGGCCAGATCCCTTCCTAGGAAGGATGTTGCAGTCAGACAGGATCAGCTTGAATGCGAAGCAGCTTCAGCAGCTTTTGGCAGGCCCCGGGTCAAGGAGCATGGGAGGGTGCCAGGTCCACAGTGCCACTGGGTGCTGCATGTTGGGGCACAGGAGCAGCGCCCCGGCAGTGTGATGTTTACAAAGGTGAGAAACATTATTAACATGCAATATGCTCCTCCTGTTGTTTCAATAAGATCAAGGTGTGTACAGGAGAGCAAATGTGTGTATATACATGCGCGCACACACTCGCTCGCTGTGGCTGGTGCGGGATATCGCTCGGCACAGGATTATTCCAGCCAGGCTGCAGTCAATACTGACAAATACAGTATAGGTCCTGTCTTGCCCACAGCAGTGAAGGAGCTGTGGCAGGCTCAGTGCTTTCTCCCTCTTGTGAAAGACCTGGGGTGTTTTCCGCAGTGTGGGGAGCTTGGGTCCCAGCAGTCTTGCTGCTGCACCAAGAGAATTGGAGGGGAGAGATTCCCAGCCTGGCGCCTTCCTCACCCCCAATTCACCCCTCCGTGCTCTGCCCTCTCGGTGTGCTGCAGGAGACAGGGGTTCAGGGTAAGAAGAAGAAGAAAAAGAAGAAAAAAAAATAGCATGTGAGATCATATAATTAAAGATGGTATCAGAATGTCTAATTAGGATGACTGAGAGGACTTGGCTGGGAGACGCAGCCAAGAGCTGAGTTAGTGTGTTTGCCAGTCCAAAGCTCCTTAACAGTAATTAATCCTTAAATGTCCAATTGTTCAGAGTTCAAGGAAACACCTCCTACTACTGTACTTTGTGTTCCTGTTAAGCAAGGAGACACAGCAGGGCGTGTGCCCTTATTCTGTAAGAGCGACACGCCTAGGGGTGTTGTTAGGAACTAGACCGAAGGTTGAGTATAATTATTAACTACCTAAGAGTTCCCAGCATTGCACAATTACCCAAGCCGCCTTGCAGCTGTGCACTCACCCTGTTTGGATTTTTCATGGTTTTTTTTTTTTTCCTTTCTTTTTTTCTTTCTTTTTAAAATAGAAATGCTGAGCTTTAGAGGTGATATGTACAAATCCTACTGAAGCGTCATCTGCTCCCCTTCCAGTGTCCATTGTGCCACTGAGTTGGGATGTGGTAGCAGAGGGGAATGAGGGCAGCACATATACCTAAATACTTACTGTATAGCAGTCTGTGCCCCTCACTGAAACTCAACAGGCTTATTTACATCATTTGCAAATTTGACCCAGAGATTTTCCCTTTGTTTTGATGCTGTCAATGACTCCTGCATTAACATAAAGGCTTTGGCTATTTACTCTGGGGGTTTTCATTGTTTTTGCATTTTTGAGGTGTGTTGGGTTTTTTCCCTTTGCTAATATGAAGCGAGGGGAAAACCTGGAGGAAAGAAATGTAGGTTTGATGCAGTAGGTGAACTGATCTGTTTGTCCTGCTCCAGGGCTTCTGCCGTTGTCAGACCCTGGTTGAGGCGGTCACTGGGAAGGTTGAGAAAGGTGCTGAGGTGTGGGCAGCTGGTTCTGGCCGCAGCAGGCGGGTGGGCTTGAGGAGCAGAGGCACCGACCGCTGTTTGGTGCCTTCAGGAAAGCCCAGCTCAGCAGCGGCATCCCAGCTCGCTGGCAGACAGGAGGGGAGATGTGTAATTTCCTCAGGTGCATCATAGTCTTTTAAGTCGTGTTTCTGTGTTTTTACCCTCTCCCATCTTTTTTTTTAATTGCCCCTTTCTGGTGGGCGTGGTGAGGGCCCAGCTGGGAGCCGGCTGGCCAAAGTCACTTCTGCAGGGGATCATTAACTCAGGCGTCAGCCAAGGCCGTTTAGTGTTTATAAAACGCAGACAATTAAACACAGTCGCAGCCCTGCAATGCTATAATTGGAAAGCAGACTGGGACGATGTCCACCAAGAGGGACCGGCTCCCCGGCACCGAGGAGGGATGGGCGGGCAGGGCTGTGCTGTCCTGCCGGCCCAGCCAGACTCTGACAGGGCCGCGGCCCTGCCTGCTGCTGTGGATGTGAAACAAAGGCTTGGGAGGGAAACAGAGGAAAAAGAAGGGACTTGCCCGAGGCCAGCTGACACCCGGGAGCTGGCTAAAAACCTGCCTGGCTCCCGGGGTGCAGACTGCACTGTGTCCCTGTGGGCCCGTGGTAGCGATAATAGCATTCCTTCTTACAGGCATATATCAGGCCATAAAGACACTTCTCCTGCCAGGCCATACACATGGGGAGGGTGAAGGGACCGGTGGTTGCCCCCTTGGGATTTGGGAGTAGTCATTAGCCGAGCCCTGGGCTCCAGGCTGGCTTCAGGGTCACAGTCAGTGGGGAGTGGGGTGGTTGGGGCTGTTCCCAGATAATGCAGTACTCCTGCATCCCAGCTGCCACCCTTAGCCACTCTAGTGACACAGCACCAAATGCCATTGATGTCTGTTCCCCACCAGGGGCTGAATGGCCACTGGGAGCTGCATCAGGCAGATGTTGAACTCACTGCCCAAGTCTTCTGTGGAGTCTGGCAAGTGAGGAAGATGCTGAGTACTGGGTTGGGATTGCCGTAGCCCTGCTCCAAGCTCTGCAACTGACTCACTGTTTCACCATGAGCACATCACTTCACCTTTTTGTGACTCAGAATTTTCATCTATCAATTAGGGATTTATGAGGTTTAATTAAGGTCTGTGAAGCCCTTTGAGATCCTCACTTGAAAGATGCTGTGCAGGCATAAAGTGCTGTACGCAATGAAGAAAACAAGAGAAATTAAAAGCTCCAGACGAGAGGGAAGAGAGGGCAGGTTTCCCACTGCTTGGTCTCCCAATTACATGCTCCTTGTTAGGATGGCAACCTCACTTTAACCTGTGGACAAACGAACTTGTTCACCCCTTCTTGCAGCAGACAGGCGATGACGTGCAGCAGTGTCTTACTCATTGGTTAGCCTTCAGTCATCTTTCCAGAAGTATGAGCAAACAGGGAAGGGGGAAGGGAGCACGGGCGGGTGAGGAGTATGAATTCCAGAGAAAAGGGAAGTATCAGAAAGCAAGCTAGGATGTGCAAGGGCCTTTATCGCTGCTGTTGAGATCTAGCTTTGCTTAGTAACAAACAGGAACAGATTTCATCTGTCCCTAGAGGTACGTGCCCTGGAGCAGGGAAGAGCTGATGAATTACAGCAGAGGAAGCAAGGGAGTCTTCTTATGCAAGGTGTCTCTTTCAGTGTCAGAGAGGAGGTAGACTCAAGGAGTTTGAGGGAAGCAGTTGAGCTTAGCTAAATGAAAAGTTGTTTTATCTATGTTTTTTAAGGTAAAGGCCTTGTTTGCAGAAGCCATGGAACACACACTCTGAAGCTTGTGCTTCTTGTAGGCGTAAGATTAAGGCCTTTGCTGAATGGGGACATGCCCAAATTTATTTAGGTGCTTGGTGGAAACTAGGTCTGAGGGCTGGGAATCTTACAGCAGTGATATTAGCAGGACCTCGAGGGCCTCCAGGAGCCACAGAAAGCAGTAATATGTAAAAACAGCATATGTGAAAGCAGGATATAGTCTTGCTGTATTTTTAAAAAAAAAAGGTTGACCTCGGGGAGGAACGGGCAAAAAGCAAGCTCCGTCTCCAATCTTTATGTTCTCCTTTGCTTGCAGTACAAACAACCTTGTGGAAGCCGGCTCCAGTAGGTGTGGTTTGTGTATGCACTCGTGGGTGTGCCGCTTTGTTGTGTTAAAAGGACCATTCCTCACCTGAAAGCAAGTTTCCAGGTTGTCACTGACAGTCACATCAAAACTTGTGACCCCTCCCATCCCCCACCTGCATACCTTCCCTCTTATGTAAGAAAAACAGAGATGCCTGTTGAGATGATGCCCAAACTAGTCCCAGGTTTGGTGTCTGCCTTTGTTCCACATCGATTTGGGACCCCCCTGCCTATCTTCTGTGTTGCCAGGGAAAACAGATGCATGGTAATTGCTGCTGGCTAGAACAGCCCCCTGCAAGATCAGAGCACTCTTCTCTTTCTCTCCCAAGAAAACCTCCCCCAGTCCATCCAGCTTTCCTTAAGGGTTCTTAAGCTTTCTGTTGGGCTGGCTGGTCTGCTCTAACTCCATCTTTCTGAAACTGCTAGTGCCCCAAGTTTGGCACAAAGCTTAGCATTTAGTGAGCACTGTTTTGGAGTAAAACAAAATAATGACTTTCTGTGGCATACTTATGACACTCCATTAATATATCCCAAAAGAAATGTTTTTGTTGCAACTGCAACAAAACTGTTGACTCATAGTATGATCCACTCTAATTCCTCCAGATCCTTTTGTGTAGTACTGCTGCTTAACCAATTATTCCAGGTTATCCATTTGTGCACTTAATTTCTCCTTCCCAATCATAGTACTTTGCTGTGTTTTTATTGAATTTTATCCAGTTGATTCTGAGTAGCTTTTGCAATTTGAGATCACTTGAAATAATAACGTGCACGTTAATTGTTCAGAAAATCCTAGGGACAGGCCCATGCCTGCACCCATAGCTGGTTCCAGGACCCAGCCTTTCCATCTTAAAAACAAAGGCCTCTAGCACTTGATGGCACTCTTGCAATATTCCGCTGAAATGTCAGGATGAAGTGTGGCAGAGCTGTGAATTTTGGAAGGCTCTTTCAATTGAAATATGGGATAAGAGCATCTGTTCAGCTGGCAGTGGCTTTTGGTCTGCGATCATCTAGCGTTGGTTTGAATCACTTTTATCTCCTGTATTATTTCTGGTCTTCAAAGTATGCAGTCACCGAAAACATGCAAGCTTGGAATTGGCTTCTGACTGTGAGGGAGGATGTGATGGTATACCTGGACAAACGCAGCTCACGTCAAGAATCCCCTGGCCTGGACTTCTCATCCTGAGGACTGGAGGTACAGCGCCGCGGGTCAGGACGTGCGTTGTGTTCAGGAGTGATAGGATAGGAATTTGGTGTCCTCTGGTGGAAACTGCGAGAGCTACAGCTGGCTAAAGCAGGCGTCACCCTCCCCGCGCAGTTTGTCACGCGGGCCAGCTGGCCGTGTGCTCCAGCCAGAGCACTGATACTCCTTTCTGCCCTGCACTGTAAATATTTCCAGTCCAGTCTGGCTTCTGTAGTTTCTGTATGGTCACCCCTCCTATTTATTTTATGCCCATTTACTTGCTTCCCTTTCTTGGAGTGCTGAGCTCTGTGTGACTTTGGGTTTAAGATCGACTTGATGGTGTTTGCTTGCTGTTCTCCTGTGATTTCTTTGCCTCACAAAAGGAAGTTTAGTTTCTGTGAGCACCTCTTCACAGTTGGAGAAGGCTTCAGCTGCTTGGCCTTGCACGGTCCCTTAATAAAATAAGTGTGTCTGTGTCCAAAGGCCTTTCAGCCCACTTCTCTAAGCACTGAATCTGTTACCCACAGGCTTGTCGAGATGCAGTTCCACTCACTGGGTGACAGAACTGGTGGGCAAGAAGACACAGAGCACCTGGACAACAGCCCATGTTTGGCTCTTTTGGCCACAAAACAGGTGAGAGCAGATCAGAGCATTGCATAGATGGTGAACAATACGATGGGAGGTTGTGTTTGTCACAATTTGCGTTGTGTGAAGGATGTGAAGGGAGCATGCCAAGCCATATGCTCCTGGCTCCAGGAGCTTCTGCTGCTAATGGATGAAAACTGAGCAACTCTGAGGGCTGTGGAATGTAAAAGTCTCAAAGAGTTTGGTACAAATGCAGCCAGAAAAGTCAGACAGTTACATCCCAGATGAGGAAAAGCAGCTTTACTTTCTCTCCCCATCTCAATTGCTATGCTACTGCTTGACAGTCTTCTCTTTTTCAAGAGCAGCACAAGTATCAATGATGCAAAAGGAATATAGCACATCTGGGGCTGGCTCACTGAGGTCAAAGGAATAAGTTATTTGATGCATAAAGACAGGCTGAGAAATGAACTTCTCAGCAGGGGAGTCAGGTTAACAGAGGATTTTTAGGATGTGCATAGTTGGACTAGCAAGTCTGCGACACTGTGGCACCTAGACAGGCTGGCCCCACAGAATCTATATGCACCTTCATGTGGGAAGAGCTTCAGAGAGCACAGGAGAGTCAGGAGCTTCCCACACTGGCTGCTGCAGTTACAGCTCTGGCTGAAAACAGAGCCCCTTTGTGGCATGACTACAACCAGCCAAAAGCTGGCACTGCATTGAGAATTTTATAGCTTAATGGAAAAGAATGGGAGAAAGGAAATACTCATGTTTTCATTTTACAGAGAACCACAGTGCTTTGAGACTTCTTTTTCAATCCACAGCAGTGTTTGTTTAGGTGCCTGATTTCCATGCAAGTCTTTGAGAATTAGGTGCTTTGCATGTGAGCATCAACAAACTCACCCAAAGACATGGGAAGGGAGCACATATTTCCTGGTGCCTGCCATCGAAAGCCATCACTGTCTATCAGAGGCAGGCAGCCTGCTTCCCTTTTCTATCTGCCTTCCTGCCAGCACAGCTTTCTCAAGGCTGTGGTAGCGCTGGTGAACCCTCTCAAGTCTGTGGCTGTAAACAGGGCTCCCCAGAAATGAGCCTTATCTCCTGATGTGATAACCAAGGGGCCAACAGAGGAGGCCACAGGAAGTATCTGGTCCCCAGCATCCTGATGCTTACAGACTCAAACGAACCTCACAACACAGAAAGTCAGTAAAAAGAGTCTTTAGCAGAGGGTCTTTAAATCTTGGCTTCTGCTGTTCTCTGGCTGTTCACAGTCCTCAGCAGCCTTGCAGCTATCATCAGGCTTCAGGAGCTCCTTGACCCAAGGAGCTGGGAGAATTTCAGCCTATGGCATGGTCTTCAGCTTGCCTGTATCAAAGGCCCAGAGGCTGCTAGGATAGGCAGTGAGGAGCAGTTCCAGCTTTTGCTGCAAAGGGCACACTGTGTTTTTGTGACAGGCAGTGGGGGTTGAGGGACCTGTGGCAGACGCAGAAGCTGCAAAGGCAAGCTGGACACCACCAGTTTCTCAGCAGCACTGAGCAGTCTGTGGAGATGGACTTTAGGCTGTACTTTGGTGCCAGCCACAGATGAGTGGCTAAAGGACTTGTGCCCTCAGCAAGCAATCAAAAAAATCTGTGTGGGAGGTTGTGCCCTACTTAGGCACAAGGAAGAAATTTCAAGTTTCATTCAATTATTAACATTGGTTGGAGTTTTTGTTGTTATGTTGCTGCCTTCAGCCACTGGTAGGTGTGTTCAGGAGAGCACTGCTTCATAGCTCATCCAAAACATGGTGACCTTGCTTATTTATGTACTCACTGTACATCCTAGGTCTCTGTAGCAGCTATGCAGATCCTAACTATAAAAGTCAAGAGTCCAACCATGCACTGAGCTAAGAAAAATTTAGGGAAGTGCATTTGAGGCCTTGTGCTTGCATTTTTTAAAAAAAAAAACCACCAAAATTTATTTTTTAAAGCCATTTTAGAAATAATTTATATCCTCCTCGTCTGCAACTCCAAAAGCCCGAGTTTTTTAAAGGAGTGCACTAAGCATTACAAGGCCTTTTGCCCACTCTCAGTAATCTGACCATAGGCAGATCGGCGCTTTGCAGTCCCGCATTAACGTTTGTGGTGTTCTTTTCCTTGGAGGATTTGCACTCCCTCCAGCAGGTGGTAGCAGCCTCCTTCAGGCTGTGCAGCTCTCCCGCCTGCTGCCGCAGAACTGCTGCTCGATGATTCACGTCCCTGGCTGCCCCTGACCTCACTTGATCTCCTCACCCTCTACTGCATGTCTGACCTCCCCTGTGGAGGAAGATCTTCTTTTTAGGTCCAGAGTGTGCACTGAATTTACCAGCAGTGTGAATCACAGCCAGAGGAGGCGACGACGGCGCAACGTCACAAGGACACATGACACGTCTTGCTGTTGTATATGATTTATTCCTAACATTTTTGTAGTGCTGTCATGTTCTGCTCATCACAGATGGGTGCCTCATAGATGGAATAATTCAGGGATATGCTTCCTAAATACAGAATTCAAGATCTAATGCCTTGTCAAGGCAGTAGGATTAGCTGAAGCAGTGACAGGTCTCAGACAGGCTCTATCTTCAGATGGAATGGAGACTCGGTCTGCTTTGTATTTCCACAAGAAGCCCTCTGCTATGCCAGTGGAATGTGATAGTTTTGTGGACACAATTACATTATCCACTGATATATGGCCTCTGCTTATTAACAATTGAGTAAGCCACCTCCCTAACTTACTCACTACAAGTACAAACATCTTGGGTTTAATTTTGAGTGATTGAGTGCTATGGTGTTTTTTGTCTGTTTGTTTTTATTGTTGGGGTTTTTCTTCTTTTAATATGTAGCCATACCTTCATTATTATATTTTAAACAGTGGTCTTATAGGTGAGAACTTATGTTGAAAGAGGTTTTGGGTATGTATGAATAAAAGAAATGCCAGAAAAAGCTCTGTTTAACAGAGGAGGTAAGGAAAAACTTTAAAGACATGCTAAAAAAAAAAATCCCATGTCTTTCCCAGCTGTGGCTCCCATACCAGTCCTGAAAGGTGAAGCTTTAGGTGTATTATAAGCCACCTAAAAATGTAGCAATGAACCAAAGAGTTTGGCTAATATGCTTTAGCAGCTGTGTTTTGAGTATCTGTTTGGGTGTTGGTGGCTTTAAAACTGTAACTGGGACTTGACCTTTTTTTGTGGTGTTTTGCACTGTTGGGTGTAGACCTGTGAAACAGATCCTTCACTCAAGAGCATGCCAAGGCATAAAACTTCTGCTTTTTACCACCAAATCTCACCCAAAGCTCTTCTGTGCTGCTGTGTTATGAGCCCTCTCCATCCAGGGCAAGCAACAAGAAGACTCACACGATTCAGGCAGGGTTAACTACCAGGCTTAGCTAGCTCCTTGTCCCACCTGAGCAGCAGCAGGCACTTTAGGGAAGACACAAGCTGATCCTTAGGTAATCAGCTACATGGCTGCAGTTCCCCAGTCTCTTCTTAAATACCATCAGCTGAGGGGTGGTTTATGGTCTGGAACTCTCCTTGCCTTCAGTAGCTGCATCTAGCTTTGCCCTTGCAGTAATAGAAAAGCTTTAATTTGTCTCTGACACCTCCTGTATCTAATAGAAAATTCTCTCTTCTCCCTTTTGCAAACTTTTTTGATCTTTGCTGCCTCTTGTTATTTGCTATTCAGTCTAGGAGCTATTTTGATGCTTTGGTGGTGGGAAGGAATGTTTACAAGAGATTTACAAGCCTTGAAGTTAATGCTGTTTTGCTTCTGGAGCATGTCACAGTGTTTACAGGCTAAACTTACTCTTGGATCTGTGCTTTGTGGCAAATGAATGAATTAATGCTACCTTCCTTATCATGTTTTGCTTGGTGTGCAGTGAGGAAGAGGCTTTCTGGGATTTAAAACACTTCCAGGTCTTCAAGAAGTCTGTTTCTTAGACTTTTGACAGTGAGAGCTTTCCCTGGAGGAGGGAAGCAGCCACAAACCCTTGTATGTAATAACAAAACCAACCAAAGGTAGCTCCCATCTGAGCTGGGACTGTGCAGTACCACCTTGATGGGGAGGTGATAATGGTCCTGACCAGCCTCGCCTGTGCCTCCCTCACTCTGACCAGGTGCTTGGCAGTTCCACTGCAGCTCAGCCCAGGCAGGCCTTGCTGGTGTGGTGCTGCGTCCTGACAGTGAATAAAACTTTAACTTTTCATTTCCTTACTGGTTAAAGGAGTTTGGGTGTCAAACTGCTTCAGGTGTGAGACCGCCAAGCAGAATGAGCTCATCACTCTGACTTGAACATGCAGCTGTGTCTGAGGTGAGAGGTCCCTTGTGCTGGTATGCTTTTGCTGAGTTGAGGGTGACATTCAGGGGGTGGTGGAATGCTTTCCCCTGTCTGTGCCACCTTATGCACATGCCACCTTTCATGTTGCTCTGAACAATAGCTGTTCATGTTCAGAATTAATATAGCATTCCTGGTTTTTGAAAAGTGAAATGAGCTACAAGATCTACCTCCAACATGTTCCTTCAAAGAATGTCGCATTTCTGTCATGAAACAACAGAAAGCCAAAATAAACCAGAACCCCTTTGAAGGATGGGTTAGACTGCCTGAGTTGGGTGTGTTAGTGGCTTATTTAAACATTTAAAGCTCTTTACTTAAGCAGACTCCCATTATTCATGTAGGAGCTGTCTCTTGGTGTCTGTGGGCTTGGGAGAGGCCAGAGGTCACTCTGCTGTTTTGTGTGAGGACAGCAGGCTGCTCTTCAGCCTGATGCTGTAATTGAGGCATAGTGGTAGTCTCACTGGGGAGTATTGTATCATTATCTAGCTGGCATTTTTGCATGCTCTTTGACTCTGCAGAAGTGACTGTGATATTGTAATAGTGTCACAGCAAGAGGTCTGGAGACCTGGGCAGTGTGAGGGCAGAGTTAGTGATCCTGCTGGTCTGGCACTGCCCTGTCTTGGCAAACACTAGTGAGGCATAACCCAGTGAAGGAACATCCACCAGAAGAGGAACTAGTGGAAGGGAAACAGGCACAGCATGAGTCTGGTTGAAGGCAAGAAAGGAGCATAGGTAGAGAAGGAGACAGAAGGAAGAGCACAACCTTCCTCTTTGGGTGGGTGTGGGCTGCTACATAGGGTTCAGTTGTTCTTGCTGCCTCAGGAGCAGAGGCTCCATCCCTGCCTGGCAGAAGCAGGCTACTGCCAAACTAATGTGTTATGTATTGCCTGGAAGAGCCTTGACCCTGCTGGAAGCTGACTCATGTGATCTTGGTCCTTACATTTGCTGAGAACTCCCCTGAAAAATGGCCAGCTCTGTCTGAACAAGTGAGAGAAGCTGTGCCCCTTCTTTGACCCTTGGATGGGCAATGAAATGAGATATCATCGTCACTTTGCTTTCCAAAGGTAGAAGCTAGTAAGTTTTATGGCTGCTGAGTTATCAACTTTCAAGATATAAAGGAGAAAAAGGAAGAGAATTTCTTTTCAGCCATCTAACACACAGCACTCCAGCATTATCAGTTCATAGAGGTGGTTACCATGAAGCTGTTGTTAGGTGTGCTGTTCCTTTGGTTGCTCTCCTCAGAAGGTAAGTTCTGGAAGGCCCTTTGAAAATTTGCATTGCGCAGTATTTGGGAACCTCTATTTTTAGTTGTTGCAGGGTGGGTGTATAGCAGGAGTTTTAGAAGCAGGATGAAGAAAATCTGTGAGTAAAACTGTGATCTTAAATGCAGTTTTGGGTATGTTTGATCATTTTTTGATCAAGTTGCATGCATTGGTTTGCACTTTTCAGGGGATAGACTGTCTTAGGCTCTGAAGCATTCTGGTGAGAGAAACATCACCAAATAATTAGTCTAGCAGTGAGATCTGTGCCAAAATTCAAGCAAGGAACAAGAGGTTTTCTCTAAATTCATAACTATGATCATCATCTTTTCAGTGATAGAAGATTATGTGCATAGTTAGTCAGCATCCCGGCATTTCAGGCATTGTTCAGATTTCTGTAACATTCAGGGTAGGAGGGAGCCCTTGTTCCCTATACTGGGTCTCTAAAGTCCACGTTTGGTGCCAATGACAGTTTTGTAAGGTGCCCAAGACTGAAAATGCTGTGTATGCTTTGGCTCTATTGCCTCTGTGCTTCAGGTCTCTGCCCATAAGAAAATAATGATAACTAGTCATAGTGCTTAACCTTAGCAGTAGGCTGTGATGGTCACTATCTTCAGAGGATTATAAGGTGCTCTGATAAATCAACAAACTGTTAGGAGGTTTTGGTTCCTGGAGTAATCAGAAAAAATTATCACATCTGAGCTTTTTAATTTAGGGAAACATATGCACGGTGGCTGCAGTTCCTTTGAGAACTTTATCCAGGAAAAAATATGTTGATTGATAGCAGCCTATAAGAATTGTTTGTTAAAACAGATCAACTGTAAGAGCAAGGGAGGAAGAAGTTAGAATCTTTCTCCCAAATTTTGGGAGAATTATCTGAAAAATACTTCCTTTTTTATGTCAAGAAAATTGAAAAGACAAGTTAGAATTATTCAGTGGTATAGTAAGGGAGTAACTATGATACTGGAAGTAGCAGGAGTTTAAAAAGTCATCCTATGTAAAGTGTAAATCCAAAACAAAGAAAACTGAAGAGGTTAAAATTTAATCAGCCAAGCCAAAAATTAATCTCAAGTGAAACAATGAATCATTGCTGAAGCAATGAAAACCATTAAATCCATTTTCAAATTCTTCTGAAACATGGAGTCTGTAGGACTGACTAATGTATAAAAGAAGGCTGAAGCCTAACAAATTCTTTTTTTCTTTGGTGTCCTTGCATAATAGCTTAAAAAAGGCCTTGCAAGCACTCCAAGCCTTTCAGCACAGGGTACAAGAGGAGTAACAACCAAATCCTTGAGCAAACTGATGACAAATAGTGAAAGAACTGCCAGGATTAGATGATATCCACCCAAGGGAGTGAGCCAAGCAGAAATATGAACATGTCCATTTTATTAACTGGTGCTCATATTGATCTGTATTGGGATGTGGGTTCTGTACATGTTTAGAAGTGATCTGGATAAGGGTGTATTCGAACTTGCAAAGCTATTCAGGATATTCAGAATGAAAATTTAGACTAAATTTCCCCCTTATATATTACTCTTATCCACATGTGCTCTGTGGTGAACTCTGAATAGATGCTGCTTGGCCCCAGAACACAACTGTCTGAAGACATCAGTGCTAGTGATAAATTATTTCAGGACTTAGCAAGAGAACAGCATAAAAACCACATTGCTGCTGCTGCTGTGTACAGGGCCATGGTTCACCTGCATCTTGACAGTGGTCTGGATTTTTCATCCCAAAAAAGATATAGTAAAACCTAGGAGGAGGATAAAGGGGGAGAGTGGTCAGACTTAGGAAAACATTTCAATATGAGATCAAAACTGACTCTTCAGACTGGAAAGAAGGGATAGGGATATGATAAGGACATACATGTGCATGCAAAATGGCAAATTTTGCAGAAACAGGGGAATGACCACTCTCTACAAGAGCAACAAGGAAACAATCTGGTTATTAACAAATGAGAAGTACTTTTTTCCAACATATAATTGAGTAATGAAGCATGTTTGGCCCCAGGTCTTGGGGAAAGCCAAAAGTGTGAAAGTATTAGAAAAACAAATAGGCAAGTCCATGGAAGAAGGATGTCAGGGAGTTCTTCAACATTAATTGCTTGCTTGGGGAGCACAATAGTACAGATAGTTGGGAGGATAGAAAATGGAAGTATAACTGTATTTTCCTTACTCTTAGCCTAAGCATCTGCATTTGGATTTTGTCAGAGGCAGAATCCTAGACTAGATAGACCTTCAGTCTGACACATTAAAACTATTTCTCCAGCTCCCTGAGTCCTGGAAACTGGGACTGGATCCTCTTTCTCTCTCAATGTAACATAAGGAACTATTCTCCAATATAGTTGAAATTAGTGTCAAAATTCTCAGATACTGAGTTCCTGCAGTAGATTTGTGTGGTGCAGACAAGTCCTTCATTACTTTTGCCTCCAGTATCCTAAACAGAGTTGGGGTTCTGGTTACTGCCCCAAGTAAAGCATCATCAAAAACATCATCACAGATTGAACAGACAGAAATGTTAAAAATATGTCACACAGCAGCTGGGAAACTGTCTCAACCTTCTACAGAGTACTGTAAAAATAATATAAATTTGCAAAGGGTCATGGCTGAAACTCAAGTAGGGGAAAAAAACCCCATGTATAGAAGTTGCTGCCAGTTATTGAATATGGTCCTGTAGTGTGGCACAGGTGGCAAGCTGAGGCAGTTATGGGGAGCAGTAGTGGCTTTGTGTCACTGCACTGACCGGTGTGCACAGGTACCCCTGTCCCCAGAGGCTGCTCAGGGCCCCCTGCCCCTGCCAGGCACATCTCCTTGCAGCATGAGCACCACTGGCTGCCCTGCACCCAAGGATGTCTCACCTGCTGGACTGAGCTGGCTCAGTTCTTACTCTGTCATTGACACAGAAATAAAGGTGTATGAGCCAGAAGCATTCAGCAGGGTTAAATATTCCAAAAATAGCTCCTGACTGTTAAAGGACAATTATTCTAATTCTGTATAAGACTTGCTGGATGCTGATGGCTTCAGTGGGGCAAGCAAGAACAGCTGAGAACGTGCTTTGTTGTTCAGCTGACCTAGGCTTTGTGGCTATCTTTGTAAATTTTAGAAATTTTAGAATAAACCAAAATCTGTTTGTATAAATCCAAGTGTATCCTCAAGGAAAGAGAATAATGTTTACTGAGACATCTACAGGCCTGACTCCTGGCTCCACAAGCTATTTTGTCTGCCAACATTCTACTAAGAGAAGAAATTGCAGCTGTTTCCGTATCACTATGGGAAACTCTCAACAGTGTCATGCTGCTCCCTGACTGTGGAAGATGTAGATTAATGTGAATGGCTCCTTTCTAAGGAGTTTCACCTTGTACATGTTCAAACTACTCTCAATTTGGACAGAATAAGACTACAGCAGTGTATGAAATGTACTGAAGAGGAAAAAGGGTAGGGAAGGTCTGCGGAGGATGGGGTTGTTTGAGGGGATCCACAAGCAGTTCATTACCTGTTGCTATAAATCCATCATGTTCTACTCATTTCAAGAGATTTCACCTGCTTATAATACCTAAAAGCTTTTTTTAGTATAGGAGAATCAAAGAAAATATGTTTTGTTGTTGGAATGAGCCTCATCTTGGAAAAGCAGGGCAGATGAGAAAGGTGCCTCCTCTCCAGATTCTGTGCTTTTAGGTATATTAAGTCTTCTGAAGCTTTTTTGCCTAAGGTAAAAAAAACCATAGCATAACCCTTTCTTAATGTTTTTAAGGTAATGCAGATTATCAGGAAGACTATGGCACGCTAGAGGTAAAGTATGAGTACAACTTTTTGTTTGTTTTTGGTTTTCACTACCTATCATTACCTATCAAGCTGTTGCTTCCTCTGAGGCAAGCAGTAGAAGAAAAATACAGCTTGTTGCTCTAGACTGCTTCTGCAAAGAAGAAATGCAAAGCCAATGAGTCATCAATGTGATAGTGCAGCTGCAAGATTACAGAACGTAATCAGGAAATGAGGTTTTCTCCGAGCAATGTTTGTTATTAGGTTGCATATCCTTTACGTAGGTAGTTTGTGGTTAACACTTTTTCCTAGATGCTCTGTTGCTCTTTTAGAAACACAGGATTAAACTCTTCATTGCTTTATAGCAGTGCAAAGTGTTGGCACCATTCAAGTCCTCCAGCTGGGCTCTAGAGAGTGTGTGGGGACCGTGGTGTCCCTTGTCACTATACAGATTTCACCTTTAGGTATTGATGATGATCAAACAGCCACTTATGGTCATTGTGATGAGGGAGCCCCTTCCCAAGTCACTTAGGGAGGCAAAGATTGCATTTCATGTCCCTTTAAAGCATTTGATGTTGGGCTGTGCCTACCATAAGGATATAGGATGGCATTAAACAGTGTTCCTACTGCTACTGAGCTGTCTCTCACGCTGAGTGAATAATATCACTCACATCCTTGCCTTGTCTGATCTCCTGGCCAGGTGTTGTTAAGGAGACAGAATTGGTTCATGCTGCCTTTCCTGGTGCATATTGGAGATGTAACATTCTGTTGTGTCTGTTGGGTGCCCCTTGGCACACAGAGATGCCTGCAGTAGCTGTCCTTACTATCTCTCCCAGATTAAGCAGTCACTGCAGCAATGGATGTGACAGGATGTGTTCAGCCCATTTCATTGTTTGCTCAGGCCCAGTGCTGTGGCAACCAGTAAGAAAATTGAGCAGAAAGTGTCAAGTTCTAGAAGAGTTAACTGAAAATGCAGCTGTCCAGATCTGTGTTCCCATATATTTCTAACAGAGGTGTAATTGTTCTTTGAAATTGTTTACACGAGTAAAATCTTGGTTCTGTGTGAGAATGGAGCCTGTAGGACCCCTCATTCCACAAAATTCCTTGTTTGATCTAAGCAATCAACCATATTTACTTGTTTACATTTAAGGCTCTAAGAAGCTTGCAGTTTTCATGTGAGCAAGCGATGTTCCCTGAGACCCCTTCATCTTCAGGTTTGTGTTTGCAGATATTGTCTCTGCAGAGGCTTTCCCTCACAAAATTATTTGAGCATGGGCTGGAGCAGAAATCAGCTGTTTGTGGGGATGCCCGTGTGTGGGATTGACTGAAGTGGAGCTAGGCTCTATTAACTCCTTAGTTTTTTGTTCTGCTTGTGATTAATTTTCTACCTTTGTTTCTTCAGCTGGTGGTTGGGGATCCACTACTACTTCAGTCATTCTCAGCAGTGTTTTTTGATCTTTTCTTGCTTGATGGTTGAGCATTTCAGTGCCTCTAAACACCCAGAGTATTTACTGAATACCAGAGAAAAAGTTTTTCATGCTTTCTGACTAGTTTAAAATCTCCAATCAAAGTGATCAGTATAGACTTGTTACTATTTTAGTCAACTTTATATTTTAATATACTGGTGAATGTAACTTGCTTTTACGGTTACTGTTTTGGGGTTTTTTTGTAACCTTAAGTCTTTTGCTTTTCTGCAGTTCATGCTCTAAGGCCAGCTGACATTGGAGCAGTCACTGCAATAGGAAGTTTGCAAATAGTAAGTACAAGTGGAAAATGTGCTGAGCATGACCCATTTCCTCTGCTGTGATGATGAAGTCAGCTGATGATGTAGTTTGGGGTCTCAGGGTGTTCAAGACTTCAGTCTTTCCACAAGCATCAAAGAGTTCTGGTGAGAAAACGACTGGAAATACCTGCTCTTCGGTGTTCCAGTATACCCTGAGTCTAAAAATAGCCATCTGACTTCATGCAGGAGGAAATGTGATCATTGTGCTCTTGCAGAGAACCATGATATTTGATTAGAGTGCATGGATTTTCCTAACAATGAGCATGACAGATTGAATAACTGGAAGAAGATTCTGGGAAAATTCAAACTGGAACAAATACAAGTTATTGAGAAATGCAGTAGATTTTCCACCTTGTCAAGTGTTTTTGGTAGAAACCGGTTTCCTACCTAGAAGGGAGAAGGTCTACAAGAATCACAAAGACTTTTCTGATGTATAGATCAGTGGGTAAAGCTTCCCTGACTGTAATAATATAGTCAGATTTGGATGATGTTTATTGATCTTAATAGTTGGAAGTGTATATCTGAAACAGATTTGAGGCCCAATTAAAAGGATTTAACCACAATTCTCAAGCTTTGAGGAAATGTAGAAATGCCTGTAGAGCAAAAATTGATAGCCACTGGAGAGGCTTCAACTGTGAAAAATAAAGGAGAGTCTCCCTTATTACAAAACAACTTTCAAATTTGAGGTAGTATCCATCAATGTACTTTTCCTTTAGAAAATCAGCATTTCTGGACTCCTTGTGAGTACCTCTCTCTTTTGAAAAAAGTTTTTGTCTTGAATGCAAAGGTGCTTCACCCATATCAGGTGCACGGCCCTTTGGAGCAAGTCTTCTTTGTGCTGGTGTCTTTCTTGCTCATAGGGGCGTCACAGAAAAACATGTAAATGACCTTTTAAGGAATGTTTGCTTTCCTAGAGCAAACATCTCTGTCACTGTCTCCTTGTCAAACTCTCTTGAAATAAGTGAAGTTCCTCTATTGATGTTGTTTCTTTTTAGCAGACACCCTTCTGAGTGCCATCTATGTAAATTATCTAAATGACTTCAGGTTATGTCCCTTCTTGAAAAGGAGTAGGAGTAGTTCTAAAGAAATTTGGTGTAGAACAGCATTTTGTTTAATGGAATTTCATTTCAGCGAATCAACTTCTATATTAAGCCATGTGTAAAAAAATCATTAATGAATGCATTAAGTGAGAAAGGATTACCAGATTATGAAAATGCACTGTAAATAGGGATGTTCTGGAAAATAATATAAATCTGTGAGTGATTACAATGCAATGGAGAAGAATATGTAGAAAACAGTACTGTCTCTCTGTCTAGCTTACACATTGCTTAATATTATTCTTATTGCTTCTTTGTTCACAGACACCAGGATCTGGTGAGGATTTACTCCAAAGGTAACAATTAATAGTTAGCTTTTATATGTTTCATTATGCTAATCTCTTTAGTATCACAGTGCAGGAGTTAGGCCCAAGCAAATTTTTAATTGTTTTAAAGAGAGGAGGAGAAAGCCTATGTAAAATAGAAAGGGTTTTGAGACACTGGAGCTTTCCCTGTCCTTTGCTAACAAATTTTTTGTACTTGTGCAGGATATAGAATTACTTTAGGGTTGCAATACCCTTGATTAAGAGTCATTGCTGTGTGATAAATCCTAGGCAGTAAGTATCGTAATTCATTAGTTGGAGATTAGAGCGCAGGGATTTATCAGAGCTAAGAAAGAACTCAGTAGTCCAGATACCCTGTCCTCTGCCTGGCTGATTCCCAGTGCTTCATGGACAAGCTTTACCCCATTTCCTTCTTCCATGCCCCTTTAGCAGATCTAAATCAATGAGTGAACATATGGCTAAACCTTGTAGTTGCAGGTCTGTGCAGGTCTTTTGAGTCACAGCATCTGAGATGAGGATTTAGCCCTGCACAGATAAACTTTAAAATACTAAGTTTTTTCAATGGTTGCATAAACATCTGTGTCCACTTGTATGTGGGTATACACGGAGAGGCCCCTGCATCATTTATACCTATTTATAAGCAAGCACAAGTACTGCAACATGCCGAGGGTACAGAGACACAAAAAATTGAGATCTGAGACTATGTTCTTACTCAGCAGTAGCTGATGACATGACAGTTTTGGGGAAAGAAAGGCCCCATTCTTACTTGCAGCAGCTGCCACGGATTTCACTCTGAGATGCGGCATAACTAATAAGAAATTGATGCTGTGCTGTAATGTAATTTTTCTTTGAGAAATGGAATAACAGGAACTTCCTGTTTTCTCTTCCCTTTCTATAGCACAGGAAAGAACTTCCTTGAGGTAGGCGTGGCAACTTTAGCAGGTGCGTCTTACTGTCACACTAAAACTTCAGCAAATTAATTTAACAGCTTGCTGGCAGAAGCTTCAGGGCTCTGCTGGGCTGCAGAGCAGGTGCAGCACAGGCACACTGTAGGGGTGTAAGGGAAGCCTGAAGGGTGGTGTACCTGGGGACATGAGTACAGCCAGCTTGGGTTGTCTGTGATGGCTTTAAAGAGACTGTCTGGGTAGACAAACAACACTGAAGAAGGGGTGTGACAGACTGCTGCATGATTCTTAAATGCCCAACAGGGTTTTTTGGCCTCTTATTTGTACCCACTGCACAGTCTCTGCTGGTGTGTGCTTTTGGCCCATGCTGGCCTGGTGAAATCTTGTGGGGGTTTGCCTGCCCAGAACTACCATGTGCTTAGGATTTACACTGGGACTGCCATAGATGCGCCACATCTGGGAATTTCTTGCCTATTGGCTGTCTCTGAGGGCAGCCTTTACTTGCTCAAAGGGTATTGCAAGTAAAACTTTGATGCCCACAGAAATGCTGCGTAATATATAACTGCAGGGTCCTGCCCTCCAAATTGTCTTCCTGGTATCTTAACTCCTTGGTGTGGCATCCATTTCCCTGTAAAAGGGGTTCAAAACATGGCAACTCGTTGGTGTTTTATGAGTCTCCATGGGTAGCCCTTCCCAGTAGCTTCATTTCTACAGCTGCCTCTGCTTAAGCCCACCTACAATATTTGTGGCTGACATGGGATGGGGATGGAGGTTTTTGACCTGAGTCTGGAGGCAAACTCAAGACATCAAACCTTCACTTCAGAAGGTGAGGAACAAAACCAAGAAAAGCAGATGTAGAGGGGCTTGGGCATACCTCTCATGCTTGCCAAGATCCTCAGACTTTACATGTTCTGGTGCTGGTTTAGTTCCATTGTGTTTAATGAATCAACAGAGTGGCAGTCTGTTGAATGCAGAAATTGCCTAACCTGTGTGTGTCATTCAGCTCTCATTAGCACCTTCAACCCCTCAGTCCTACATCTGTCCCCTCTGCCTGGCACAGCAGGAGAGATGCCAGACACTCAAGCCAGGTGAGTCTGAGGGGCTTGTGGCTGGGCAGTACAGCTGGCAAGGGGAAGGATGGAAATCTTTGATGCTGGAGCACTTCACTGGGCACAGAGTATGCTCAGTACTGGCAGAGGCTGTCATTGGGGCTGAATTGGCATCAGGAGGAACAAAGCCCCACTTTGGGGTCTGTATCACCTGAGTTAACATCAGGTCTTTTTATACCTGCAAAACAAATTTTTGGCTCAAATAGAAGTTGAGGTGTGCCTACTAAGCTGCTGTTTTCATCTAAGTGAACATGTCTGCAAGTCAGATGGCTGAATATGAACTAATCACCCAAAGCTCTCTGGGTAGCACAGTCAGTTGTCTAATCTTAACACATTTAGGAGAGAAAAGATTAATCCAACCTGAATCATCAAATGTTGTTTGATTCAATGGTAAAATCAGTCAAAGCTTTAACCTTACTGATGCCTTCATAATTTCTCTCTTCCTTTATGCTTTTCAGAGACCTCCTGCATCAAGCTGAAGAAATAGTGGAGCTCATGAAAGTGGATCAGGTTTGTTTAAAGCACAGGACAATTCATAAAGCAGAAAAAGGCAGAAAAGTGGTTTAATACTTAAATAGCCCTCAAAAATCTTTTTAAAACAGAAAATGCCATTTCTTGATGTTAATGTACTGCAGTCTTTATGTTGTAAATAAGAATCATTTTTGTGCCTTTCAGGTGCAGAGTTTTGTTCTGGAAGGGTTCCACCTTTTTTACTTTTGTCAAAGCAGCTGAAGAGCTTGGTAGGGAAGCCAGTGTTTGCTTTCTGTTGGCTCAAGATGTGCGACTTCTGCTAGCTACACTCTGTAGCTGTGCCAGTGTTTCTGAGAAGCCAACCCAAAATAATAATTCTCAGTATTTGTCTCTTCAGTTCCTTTTTGGTCTTTTAGGAACATATTTTTGAAAAGGACAATAAAGGCCTAGATATGCTTTGGCTGATGCTGGTGAGAGCTGGAATTATCATTCATGGCTGTGTGCTTTTTACGCCCCATCCTGGAGCTTTAAGCATTCATTTCTGCTTTATTTTTAACCATGATTTTATTTTGCAAAATCGTCTTGAAGTAATGGGAAAATGTAATTGCCAAGGCAATTCTGCTGGTGCCCCTTTGCTCTACAGGGATTTAGCATGCATGTTTGTGGAACTGTGTGGTTCTAACCAAGGCTCTTCAGGATTGTACAGCATTGCCTAATAAACACAGCACAGCTGAGCAGGGCTCTAGCTCTTAGATTTTTTTATTCCACTCTTTGTCCCACCAGTGTGACCCTTTCTCAGCAATTCATGTACAGTAATCCTGTTGGCAAGCTGCAACACTGCTGGAAAGAAATATCAAGTTCTGTGCTAAGCTGTCCATGCCCATCTTTTCCAACAGAATCTTCTACAGCAGCAGCAATTTCAGGCTCTATCCTGAGCTTTTTAATTGCAGCATTTGATGCCTAACCATCTGTTTGCTGTGTCCTCTAAGGAAAAGCTGGATGGCTTGTCAAATAGAAGGGACCAAGATGGCCAGGGTTGGGCTTGCTGGTTTTGAACCCACAGCAAATTGTGTGTGAGAAAGAAAAATAGCGAAGAGATCACCAGTCATGCCGTTCCTTTCTTTTTTTCTTCCAGATGATGGACTTCCAAAATGACTGGAAACTGATCACAGTATTTTTTAGTGCTGGAAGCCCGTGTTCCTCCTATGCTTCCACACAACTGGTAAGCACTTTGTGGGGTGGTTTAGCAGTCAAGGCAGGTAGTTAAGACCCTTTCCCATACTCTGTTCTTTGCCACAGGGAACCAAAGGAGTAGTTAGGTCTGGGATGTTGGGATGCCTCTGTTTAATCATGTAAGCTCCTAACACGATGTGTTTTGTATTTATGAACATCTGTACTTAATTTGCCATCCCTAGTCTGAGATGTCTTAGTAGAACAACTGTTTTCCACCATCAAGTATAAAGATACTTTTCTTCTCTATCCCTGTCTTTTTTTTACTATATGTCTAGTTGTCTATTTATAGGCAGTTAATTTACAAGACCAGTTCCCATGTTATTTACTTGTTGCTGGCTCAGGCTGAATTTAGAATAGATTCAGTATACAGCTCAATACACAGAGTTTGTGACTTCTAGGAAATGGCTGACTGTTTTTTCTACTAGTTTTGATGGCCTTTCTCATCTCATTTGCAGGACTGCATATCAGAAAACCTGGAAAAACTTACAGCTGTCTTGGATTTTTTGTATAAGAAGGTAAGACGTATTCATCAGTCCTGAATAGCTGAGTGCTTTGTGTATTTTTCCAGCCTCCCCTACTAGACTAGGGCTTGTACCATTCTTCACATGATTTAGAACACGAGTCTCATTGACTTCAACCCACTGGCTCCGTTTGTTTTCACTAAGTGTTTTACTCCCATTTTTAAAAAGCTGACACATGCAAACAGAAAGGATGGATGGGAAACTGCTCTATTTTGCAACACAAGCTAATGTACCTCTCAATCTTTGGGTATTTTTAAAACGATTTCTGTGAAAATTGGAGTATGTCTGTCTGGGTCTGAGAGTTACATGTAGCAGGGCTGCTGGTTAAAGTAACTGGTATCTAATTACTGGTGTGGGACACCTAGGCAGTGTACAGGCTGCTAACTACCTGGTGATGACTTTTACAGACCAGAGAAAACATCCATTAAAATACATATAACAGACATTTTTTCCTATTTTCTGTTCATTTAAAAATCTCAGCCTTTCTAAAGGTTTTCTAGCTGCCTGAGCTAAGAATTATCTGTTTATCTAGGATGGTTTCTGGGAAGTGTTCTGCGCTGTGTCTTGGTCTAGTAATGATAGTAGACTAGATGAGGATAGATTACTACTAAAGCATACTATAAATTGTTTAACTGAATTATTTCAATAGCATCTTCCAATAATTTTGTTTTGCTGCATTTGAAGGCCTTCAGCATATTCTAAACCTGCTACAGTTGGGTTGCCTCAGACCACAACCACTCGTTTTTCTCCAGCTGACTTCGACAAATGTTGTGTATGAGGGAAATTCACCCACACATTCTCTTCAGATTCTCTCCACTATTATTTCCAGAATCTGTTTATTTGCACTTGAAAAAGTGAAATATCATTATGTAAATGAAAAGCTGCCTTCTGCATGGGGGAGAGGTATGGTGGGTTGCATGAGTGCTTGTGCTGTTATACAGGGTGTTTTGTCCCCAGCTTTGCATTGCCACAAAAATGGGAGTTCCAAGTTCATTTGAGTTCAGTTCAGTTGGCTGGTGGCCATTTTAGTTATGTAAAATGAATTCCTGTGTCTCAGGCAAAAAAGCATGGTCACAAGTACTTCATAAATGATGATCCTAGATAGCAAGTATAGGAGCAGGGTTCAGGACCGAACTGGCAGAGACTGAGATCATCTATTTTATGTAAGCAGAATCCCAGGCCAGAAGTAATACATGTGAAGTTGTAGACGTAATTTACCATAATTGCTGCTTGCTGAGCTTTAATTGCAAATCTAGCAATTTGCAATATATAACTTTTGCAATAACTTTTACTTTATTACTGCAGGTTCCCAAGGCCTTTGTAAATCTAGTTGACTCCACTGAGCTCACAACTGCCTCTCTTGCATGCCAAGATTACAGTAATGCCAGGTAACAGGTTTCTTTAACTTCTTGTCACTGTCTCCTGCTGATGTTCAACAAACAGCTATGTATATGCAATGGCTTTATGACTGGGGTACAATCTGCTGAGCTGTTTTTCTGCCCTTAATACAAAAGTATGTAAGAGATTTTAAGTCTTCCCTTTGTTTCTGATATACTCTCTCTGAAAGATATATTTTTACTAGGAAGCTAGTGCTTTTAATCCTATCAAATTGGACCGCTATCTAAATATTGGGGCAGAGTTAAGGAAAAAGAGAAAGCCTTGCCACTGTACAAGCACTGTTCACCAAGAGCCAAAGCACTGGTTTGTTATCAACAGTTTTAGCCACAAATCCAAAACACAGGCCCTGTGGGCTTATACGAAGAAAGTTAACTCCATCCCAGCTGGACCCAGAACTGAGATTATGGTCACAAAACTGCACTGTCTAGCTATCCCCAGTTTTTTATTCAGTGATACTTCTGTTCTGCAACTCTCAAGTCAGAAGCTTTGTAGGTGCTTCAGAAGTTTAAGTTTCTACATGTCAGTGTTCACAAAATGAGCAGCGTTAAAGGACATCATTAGGCTATTGGAAAGATTCTACTTGGGCTTAGGGTATGCTGGGTAGAGAACATCCAAGTTGTCAGTTCCTTATGGTAACTGCATCTATTTATCTGTCTTTCTCAGTACTTTGTAACACAAGTGTGAGTAGTTTGTGTCCCGATTTAGTATGGAGTAGGAGTGTGCACATGAGCAGTTATGATGGAGTAGTTTACAGCTGGTACACTTCATCTTACTCCACAGTAATTAATTTCTCCCTGTGCTCGTGGCATAGGACACCATATGTACTAATATAGTCATCCTGAAGTGTTTCACAAGCTTTGCAAGCGTACAACCTCAGATTCTGATGGAGTGGGGGAAGAGGTCTGGCTGCTATGTAACCATGTACTTAACAAATACAAGGAGAGGAGAAGCTTTCCTTGTCAAAAGTGACTGCATGGGGCACTCTAGCTTATTTCCTCAGCACAAACATGGAGGGGAAAAACATGAGAAATGTGGACAAGATGTGGTTAAGAATATGAGCATTGCCACGTATTGAAGGCCTTAAAAATAAAATGAAATAGATCTATTTTTTCCCTCTGAAGGATTTTTATATTTCTTTTTGCACTTAAGGCAATTTGCTTTCTTATTGTCAGCATGCTCTTGTAGCTGTGTTTGTCTGGTTGATAAACACAGTTCCCACAAGTTTGTTAGAGGGCCTCAGTCCCAGATCCTCTCCCAGATAAACACCTCCAGCATTTGGTTACTAAGTTGTCATTATGAACTGTGCTTTGAGAGAAGAATATAAATCCATATCAAAATGTGAAATTTCAAGAGTCAAAGAGGATAATAATGGTTGACACTTTCAGTCCCATGCCTTAACTGTAGGCACTGAAGTTTGGGACATAATGGGGTTTAAAGTTCCCTCCTTTACTAATTTCTTACTAACTGCATCTGCACTTAAAGTTCACACATGAACCCTATTTTTAGGCATGTAACTCTCTTCATGTATTTTATGATGTTCCTCTGTTAGGCTTGGGTAAGATTCTGGTCCTGAGTTTATATTTCTTTCACTCAGCAGCAGTGATAAGAGCACTTTATCAGAAAACTCTCATTTTATGGGTTTAGCTAGAGCTCTGTGAAAAGGATCCTCACACGTGCTCATTGCTTATATCTGCAAACGCCCAGAAACTTGCTCAGAGTCCGGTTCACACAGGAAACTTCAAGGGAGTATATCTTTGCTGGAACCTGACTAATCTTATGTGTATCTTATGTTGTTCCCATCTACACCTTTGGGAACTCTCAGAATTCTCCAGCTAGCTTCAAAAATAAGCAGTATACTCATCTGACCTTGCAGGTCAGAAATCTGACAGTGCCAGTCATCCTTTAGCATGGATAACCTACTGCAGCTTCCATCCACGTTTCAAGATGCACATCTTCATGCCAAATACTAAAGAAAAAGTTCCAGTGGACGTATTTTGAGTTTGTTCAATTTTCCTGTGTGACTACAGATAGGGAAATGTTTGAAAACCAGTGCAGCTGCTATTTTAAGCTTGAGCATGTTGCTAGCTTGTGAGATCCTGTGCTAATCTAAGTCTGGCATACTTGTCAACTGACTAGGCTTTCGAATCAAAAAGAGATACAAAGCTCTGGATATGGGAATATGTATCATTCTATGTTTATATCAAAAATTAGCATGTTCCACGTAGCCTTTTCTACACATACAACAATTTAGTCTTTAGTATGTGTTTGTCAGTGGCTTAAAATAATTCATCCTATCCACCTTATTTATCAAAAGTTCATAATGTCGTTCATGTTTTTAATTCTTTTCTGCAGCAATCCAGGCGGGAATCAGTGCAATTATGTTGAACACTCCACATTACATGATGACATACTGAGGTGGTCCTATCAGGTATGGCATTTTCTGTGTTGTTTGGCTCTCATATTGCTAGACATGTCTATTTATTTTCCAGATTGGCCTAAAGCAAGGAGTTAAGGGAGGAATAGCAGTGAGGAAGTTGAGAAACAGCCTTTCTATCACATGTCCATAGCAATCCCGATCCCATTTCTTACCTCAGGAATATTGACAATAAGTTCTCCCTATAGCTGAGTGATCTTAGCATCTCCTGAAGTTTTAAATGTCTGTATAACTTTTGGCAACCTAGGATTTTTCATATCCCACCTGAGAAATGGTCCATCTTGTCCAGTAAAATGCCACATGGTTCAGAAGAGGGAAATACTCTGTTAAGACAAATACATTTATGCTAGGGTTTCTTTTAAACATGCCAGGGTGGCAATAAACATGACATTTCATTGCCTTGCTAAGCTTGCTGCCTCTTCAAAGAAAATGATGGTAAACCATCTTTCTCATAGCTACAAGGACTTTCCAGTTGTTGTGTAACAAGAGTGCATTTAAATTACTGTCTTTGTTCTGGATTACATGGTTTTATTTCTGTGGTTTATTAGGGATGGGGGTAAATTAAATTTACTTTAAGCCCTGATGAAAATTGCACATACATTACACTCTCTACTGAATAATGCTTATCTCATTAAATGGTTGTCTATTCAGGATGCTTTGGAAAAACTATTGGAGTCTGGGACGTTTGATCAAAAGGATGACTTCACTGTTGTTCTTCAGCCTTCTCTCCAAGGAAGAAATCTGCTGCTCAGACTGGTGAGTAAACTCAAGCTGCTCCATTCTTTCTGGTTTGTGTCTGCTGAGACTGAGTGCAATATTCAGCAGGCTTTCCTGTCCTAGGCTGTGTAATTCTGGAAGATGAGGGTAGCCAGGCACAGGAAGAACACACCTCAGGATCAGACACAGAAGTCCTGAGAGTGGAACTTGATTTAAACAGCACCAGTCAGAGATCCTGTGTTTTTTAATGCTATGCTCCAGGATAAATCAAGCTATGGCACCTCTGTACCTGAAGTCCCAAGTGTCTGGAAGCTGTCAATGCTGCTGGTTTTTCCATATCTTTGTAGTCATCACCATATTCATCCCTGATTATGCTCATGTATTTGACAAAAAAAGGCAAAAAGTGGGTAATATGAAGTATTTAAAAGGGTTAGAGGGACAAAAGATAAAGGTGTTTGTAAACTATGTTGGAAAGTACAGTTATTTCCCTACAATGAGTCTGGGAACTCAGACTTTTTTTCTGGTGTAGGCAGTAGGGAATGAAGATGGGATTTCCTGGGATGTCAGGCATGGTTTTGTCATAAGTGATCTTTAAAGGGAAGTTGAAAGGTCAGGGTTGTCTAAAATCTGGCAATGAAGAGGGAGAAGTAGTATCAAAATCCATCATGTTATGTGTTTTTTTTGTAATATATGTTGGTATTGACTCATGTTCTCGGTGTTTGAGCATTATGATAGCTCCATGAATTTGAGGTAATTCCATTGCTCCCCTCAGCTCAGTATCAGAACAAAGTGAACAGGGAGAAGAAATTTTTCTTCTGGGAAAAGAAAATATTTGCTTTGTTGCAAAATCTTCTTGTTGCTACTGGGGTCATCTTTTGCCAGGCTTTTTGGCTTTTTTTTTTTTTTTTTGTAGAGGGCTGGTCCATATACAAATAACAGACTTCTGCAAATAGCAGACTTCTAACTTTCATGGCATTACTTTTTCTGTCAGTAATTTGCTCTATTATTTCTTTAAATACCATCATATGTCACAGGTGTATTCTTTATTTCTTCTGATTTGTGGTATGCCTGCAGGCCACCATGTGTAACCTTCCAAACTCTTCCAACAGTTACATTTCATTTAAAATTCAGCATGCCCTCTTAAGACAAATTCTGCTTGTTTCTAATCTTTAAATGCATGCGTAAACTAGAAGAAATCTTATGTCTTCCTCCTCTGTGTGTCACTATTGTGATCATGCTGTGTTGTTGCTCTGCTCTTCTTGTCCTCTTGATGTTCAAAAACCAGCATTTTTCTATCTTGACACACCAGTAGTAACTGGGATTACTGGCAAGTGGCTTGATGAGAGTACCAAAGATTGATTTTCTTGTTGATATGAATATTATTTTATAGATTGAGAATTTATGTGACTGAATATCTTATCTTTTCATACTTCAAATTGCTTTATGATGCTCAAAGTACTTTCTCTTTTAGGGCAAGGATGGTTTGATTACCACATCAAAGACAGAAGTGGAAATTCTGGAAGATTATATTTTCATGGCTGTGGGCCTCTGGAACAACATGGTAAGCAGTGCCACAGAGACTGTTTCTTGCTAAACTTGGTCCAGATGCCTGGTAGCAACCCTGCATGAGCCAGGCTTTCAGTAGCAAAGAGGCAGGGGAAGGAAGAATACAAGAATTATCCCAGGACTGCTATCCTCAGCTGTGCAGGGAGGCTGCTCTTGAATAATGCTGAATGCCCTACGCTTCCAAGACAAATCTCACCCTGCTGCTACTTTGTACTAAGAACTTTTTAGAAAGGTTTTCAACGTAGCCCTTTGGGAAGCCTAATGGAATAAATGAGCTGTGAGACATCCTGTTTTTGCTAATCTTACCTCTTTGACAGCACAGCTCAGGATGACTGAGGCTTGTCCTAACCTGAGATTATAGCAATTGTACTCCTATCTGCTCTGTCCTCTAGCCTGCATCCCCCACCATTCTTTACTAATGAGTCTTATACTGCTGTCTCTTCCTTAACCATCATCTTTGTGCTGCTGTTGCTCATAGTGAAAAGGTGGAAACAACCTTGAGGAGCTCTTGTTATGTCCTGTAGAGCTGGATGTCCTGTCCAGCTGAGGAAAGCCAGAAAATGGTGTTTCAGTTAATGGGAGAGGTTGTCAGAAAGAAATGTGAACTTTCTGCCCCACTTGACCTTGAACACCGTGACCAGTTCTTTCCGGGGCTGTTTCCCACTTGCAGGCTTGAGCAGCTCACACACAGCATTTGTGTGTGTGAGACTGAGTGGATGCTTGTACAACTGGAGGAGTTTACACTTTAAAATTCATTACAGGGGCAAGTGAAGAAATGTGAGTTGCTTTTCAGTATGAATGAGGCAAAAAAGCAAGTACACGGGTTTGGACTCAACAGAGCTAAGCAGGATGCTTTGTTTGCATATGCCCTTACATGCATTGTTTTAGGTAAAATGTTGATTTTACTGTTTCTTTTTAGAAGCTTTCAGTGTTTCCTGTTTCTTTTTCTAGTAATCTTATAACACATACAATCTCTTTTTTAATTAAAAAGAATCTTCAATGGCCTATTAAGTTAGATGAAATATAAAAGACTTCCTTCTTGTTTTGCAGTCCATGTGTTAATAAGATTTTTTTTGGAGAGTACCTACTATTCCTGCATCTGTCCAAATTATCCTAAACATGAAGGAAATAAAGTCTATACTGCAACAACCTTTTCATATACCACATTTAAAAATAAATTCATACATATTGGCATACTCTTCTTTTCTTTTATGATAATTCAAGCAGTAATAATGCTGTTGTAGCCCTGATCATTTAAAGAAGCAGAATTTGCAGGAAGAGGCTTCTATTCCACCAGATGATATATCTAGAAGAATAGTACAATCACTTTAATAAAATATGTTATCTTTTAGTTAAAGTTAAAAGGACTTTAGTTAGTTAGAAGGAGCCAAGGAGTTAAAAATTGATAAGCTGTTGCAGTGGTAACCTTGGAACAACCATGCTGGGTCCGTTTATCTCCTTTGCTGTTATCTGTGATATTCCTTGTCATGATGTCACAGCTCCTACCTCAGTTCTAACATCATAAAATAGATGCCCTGTTTCATTTTTCTATCTCTAAAACTTTTCTGCACAGACTTTATTTGTCCTCCTTGGCTCTGTCCTTGAGCAACCCATTCTGTGGCATGTTACTATATTCTTGTCATTCTGATTGACCAGGAGCATTTTGTGGAAATAGCAGGGATGAAAAACCATATGCAAAACAAAGCTGTGCTTTCAAGGCTGGCTGCATCAGGGCGAGTTACCCAGACTTGGGCAGTGAGCATGCTTTGGAGCCACCAGAACCAAAACGTTTTCATAAAGGAGACAAACACCTACTTTGTTTTACTTCAATGTTTTTTCTCAGTATGAGGTGAAATCTCTAGTGATGGGACCAGCCTAGGTGAGCTGGAGGAAGAATAAAATGTGGCAAACCCACGTCTTGCCACAGGTTTGAAGGAAGACTGTGGAAATGGTAACAATTCCCTCAACTCATTTTGCCATCTTTTTTGACTTCTCTTTGATTAAGTGGACTTCTCAGAGTACAGCTAGCAATCATCAGAGAGGGGCCTTTCAGGGCTGCTTCTTGGTCTGCCTGTGATTGCCTTGTCTGCCTGTATTCTGCCATGATGTAAATGAAGATATGAAAGATGTGTTCAGCATAAAAAGCACTAGCAGGTGTCCTCACCTGATAAAGGTCTCTCCAGTTCTACTGGGAAATCCAGCCAACAGTTTATGCTGACTTCTTTAAAAATTGAAAAAGAGCCCTATCAGTCTTGGGAGCTGATAGGAAGTCAAGATCATGACTTGTGGATCACGAAACATTGCAGAATGAAACTACATTCAGAGGTTTCCCTTCTCCTGCTCTCTGCCAGGCTGTCCTGACCTTATATTGAGGGTTGGTACCAGCCTCTTTCCTGGAATAATTACCTGCTTATTGGCCAAAGGGCAAAACCTTGAAAATCTAGTAGCAGTTTACCTTAGGGCTGCACTTCAGCCTGACTAAGAAGAACCTGAGCCATCATGTCCTAAGGGCTTGTCCTAGGCAGGACTGGATATTTGACCAAAAGAGTTCTACCTCTCTAGGACCAATGCAATTCATATGCCAAGCACTCCAGAGAACAGTCAGATAAATGACTGGAAAAGCTGAGATAGGTTGGCTGTGTAGTTGGACAGCTTTGATGTTTACCACAGAGAGCCTGCTTGTAGGCATTTGCCAAAATTATTTACCTCTGAAAATATATCTGAGGGCAAAGCTCCATTCATGTATGTAAAGAACTTCATAAGAGTAGGAGCTTGTATTTTGGCACTCTTTTGTGTTACAGGAACAAAACCTAACCCTACCCTGCAACCAAAAGAGAAACTAAAACCAGGCAAGAGCCCGAAAGTGAGCAGCACGGCAGGAGGCTGGCTGTGCCTCTCTTCTGTGTTCAGGGCTTTGTGCTGCCTTACAACCTGCCGAGTACCAGAGCAGACTCACACTGAGTGGCCTGTGTGACAGATGTGCTAGGATTTGGGGGAGGGTTGGTGGCCACAATGCAGCGCTTGTGCCCCATTCCCTGACCAGGAGCGTGCAGCTGAGCTGCATGGGAGCTGTCAGTCTTTCCTGGGAGAACAGTGTGTCTGAGCCATCTGGAACTTACTGCCTTCTGGAGACATTTGTTCTTGTCACCCAATTCCCAACACATTCAAGTGTCTAATACTTGTTTGAACTTAATTTCTAGTCAAGAAATACTGTACTGTACATATCTCATGTTTTGTGGGATGATTCCATGTTGGAAGCGTATTTTCTTTTAACAATGGGATTAAATAGCTACTTTGTTTCATCCTAGGAGGATGGGAAAGTATCCCAATGTGTCTTTTCTCTGAGCTTCATTGTTTTGCATGTTTTGGGGAAACTCGTTTTATTCCCTCCTGCCCCCCCTGAAAAAAGCAGACTGTTTCTTCAAATGTTTCTCTCAAATAATATAAACTCTGTAAGCCTCTTCTCTATTTCTCTGAATTTTTGCCTTGTTTTCATGGATGGAACAATCAAAATAGAATATAGCATTTCTGCCCAGAGTGTATTGGTGACATCGAGCCTGCTGCTGTTGTATTTTCCAGTCCCTTGCATCCTGTTTCTTGTGTAGGCTGCTGGGCCTGGCAGCTGCTGATGCCAAGCTGAGCAGACATGCACTGAGGGATCTAAACCCTCAGCCAATTCCTCTGTGTGTGATTGCAATTTAATTAGCACTTAGCAAGCTGCCTCAACAGGTGAAGTGATTATTTTTGGTATTTGCCCCTTTGTGCTGTCACTATTTTCTGAATAATTCCATAATTTTTCATTACAATAATTCCCTCTCCATCTTGTTTCGAGAAGACCAACAAATATAAATGTTATTAAGCCTCTGTATGGAGTAGGAAAGCACCTTTTGGTGTTGCCTAACATGTGTGAGAGTGTAGATAATGAAACAGTTCTGAAAGGCTGGATAAACATTCAACACTTATAGAGTCAGCATTCCCAAAAGCTGAATTAATGTTTGGATGGAAGTTTTAGTTGTGATGGGATGACAGTCTGCTCACATGACAGGACTTGTTTTCAGGTCCTTGCTTTTGTGTGTGTACATGTGGTATATTATGCATAGATAAATATTTATCATAAGCAAAAGAAAATTTTAAATGTATATTTTTAGATTTATGTATATGAGCCTGATGGAAAACTTCAGTCACTGGGGCCTTTGCATTGCTGCTGCTCTCCCTTCCTTCCCACACACAGCATGTGTACAATTCCTCTGTTCTCTCCCTTTCCAGATGCAGCCAGTTGGACAGAAGCAGCCTTACAGTGTCACAAAAATTGTCCAGTGTCCATCTCAGGTAAAAAAGGGCTTCCTTGTTATTCTGTGATTTTATTTATTCTTTGCAGAATTTCCAAGTTTTCAAATACTGTTGTTGTTTTCTAAAGTTCTTGGGAATGTTGCCCAAGTTACTGCACTGTTAAAAACTGAGTGTTCCTAAAGTTCATTGACACTGAATCTTTATTTTCTACAGATGACACTCTGAAAAAAAGAAATTTGACAAAATTTAGTTATATCATATCAGATTTTTTTTTTGGTCCAAAATATACGTATCTAGCTAATCTGAATTTATTAATTGCAGGTATGAGGTGCATTATCAATATTCAAATTTGTGTCACCAATAAAATTGAATCCATGTATTTTATAAAATCTAGATTTTCTGTGATTTGCCTCTGCTGCCACATTTTACTAATTTAGTCCCTGGAGCTGTCAGTAGTCAGGATTGGAGCATCTCATGTTCAAAGAACAGGTTCTTGTATGCTTTTGCATTTAAGCTCTGACTTCAGTAGTTTGATAGCGATAAAGTATTACTGGCATCCAAAAGCTTCTGAACAGCAATTAAAATATCAAAGAAATAGAATTTTATGTTTTGTTTGATGTTAGGTTTAAGGCAGGAAGTGGTGCTGTGCCTAGAGCATACCTAGGACAGGGCTTCAGACCAGGGCTTAACTTTCAAGTCTAACCTGGTTTACTTCACTAAGGCAATGTTCATACAAAAATTAATACTGTAAAGATTTTTTTTCTCTTGGAAAATGTAGCCAGAAGACTTTAATGTCAGCTGACTGTGTTTCCACTAGCATTGGTAAACATGCTCTCTTCACTCTGCAGGAAAATCCATATTTGTTTACATATAAAAATAGTAACTACTCATCTTCCCTGAGGACATCTAACACCAAAGAAACATCTCAGGTACAGTAGGACTGTTTGCATCAATGGACTGGGTGTATTCCAGGGAGTGGGGCAGGTGGGTAAGAGTGTGTTGTAGCCTAAATAAACAATGCTACCTGGGAAAATGAAATGCAAAACTCCAGCTTTTTATCTTCACTAAATAGTCAGATGTTTAACAGTACATTCTCTCCTTGGTGGGTTCTGTAAAGGTGTGGGTAAGGTAGATGTGTTCAGCTAGCCTAAAGTGAGTCTTGCCTTCTCTGGTAAGAGCCTATGTTAAACATCTGGATAAAAATGTTATTTTCCCTGGGACAAGAAGATAGTGAAAATGAGGCTGTTTAGTCCTACCATGGAAGAAACTAGATCAGAAACAGATCAGACTGTGTGGGTCTGATTTTGTCTTGTTTATGCCATAGTGAAACTGAAGAATATGGAGATTTTTTTAAATTATTTTTTTATTATTTTTTGTGAGATAGTTTCAGACTACATGCATGGAGAAAAAAATCCATGACTGTGTTTTTTAAGTCAGAGGACTCTGATTTTGCGTACTGGGAGATGTGGGATCTTGGTGTTCCCAAGCAGGAACAGAGTGAGTTGATAATGTTCATTGTCAGAACACAGTGCCCAGACCACATCTAGACAAAATGGCCTGTTCACCTCGGGAGTTGTAATATGCATTTCTGTTTACATTTTAATGTAGTGCCATCTGTTTTGTTGGTTACTTGGGGTGTACAGACTTTGCCATGGGGCAATGGTACCTACCACTTTGGTTTTTGGAAATAGCTGTAGTGTAGGAGGTGTTAAGGAGGTAAGTAACATAACAGTACTGTGTTATGTTTGTGGATGTTTTGCTGTGTTTTTAAATTAAAAATTAAAACCCAATCCAGAACAATGGGACAAGACATACAAGTATCTTTTCCTTAGGCAAGTTAGCCTACTCTAAGGAATTCTGCTGAGAGATTTGCAGCCAAAGCACATCTTTGAGACTTGTATGATGGTTTGCTCTGGTATATTGATGGTCATCCCTTCCCTAACAGTAGACTTTGGGGGTATTTCTGTCAGTAGGCTGCAACCCAAAAGAGCCAGGAGGGCAAATCCCTGGCTGCACATACAGGACTGCATATGGAGAAGACAGGCTCATGGCCTGCTGACAGAGGTATGGTTTTGTCCTGGGATGCTCAAACAGTTTCTTGCAAAAGATATTCAGGTATGGGCACACCAAATGTTGCATAGCTGAGCACAGCATGACTCAGAGTCTAAAACAACTGGCCCCACTAGCAGCAAGAGTTGTGCTGCCCCTGCAGGGCTACATGGCTTCTGAGCAGGCTGAGTTTTTGTCCGCCCTCAAAAAGCACAGACCAAGGGCAGGCTGGGCTGGGTGCCTGTATACACAGTACATGGGACTTTCAGTAATCTAATGCTCTGAGAGATAAATGGTTTATCATGACCAGAGTACGGTGAGACTGATGTGAAGTCTTGCCCTCTCTGTCTTTGCAGGAGAGGAGTTATGGAACAAATGTTCCCTGTGCCGACCAGGCTCCCTCTGATACAGTTCCTGTTTCAGGTACTGTACCTTTTTGTCATAGAGCTACTTTGTTTGATGACAGGAGAACAGAATTAGGTTTACTCACGAGAAGTACTCTTTCCTTTGGAGAAGTGCACTTTGTTGACAGTGGTTTTTAAGAGTCTTTTTGGAACAATGTGAGTGGTTGTATAGCCAGATGTGAGTTCACTACCTCAAGGATGACGAAAGTTTATGCATGTTTATTCCATGTACAACAAGGAAGTGACAGTGGAAAAGATAGGAGGCAGTCAGGTCCTTCATTTCCAGGATGAAAAAACCCTAAGGGGCTCTTGTTAATGCAGTCTGAGGTGCAAAAACCGATATGGAGTTCCTTGGGTAGGTTTTGTCTTTCCTCAGAATCTGTGATGGTTCCAAATATCTACTCTGTGCTGGCACCAGAGCTGTGCCTGCTTTTCAGTAGTTTTCACCAGTTAAAAGAAATTTGAGGAAGAAAAAATGCAAGACTGGAATCTTGCTGCCTCCTTTGCCACTGTAGCTACTGCCCAGCTATGGTATCAAGAATCATTTCTCTTTCGGTGCCTATCAATCTCTGTCATTCTGAACTGATGCTGTCATGAGTATTAAAAATACTGTCTCTGCAATTCTTTATTATGCTCATTGTGAGGAAAACTTCTATTAACCATCACAATTTATAGTTTTCCCTCCCTCCTTCCCTCCTCCCTCTTACACTGCCTTTATTTTTTTTTTAGTTCATAATTTGAAACTGGCGGATATTCAGGTGATTGCTGCCCTGGGAGATTCACTCACAGTAAGTAAAGATCACTGGATAGCCATTGATAAAGCTAGCAATGAAAAACTTGCAATTAAATTTTTGGTTTTTTAACCTGGGAAATGGAATACATGCAGTTATGCCCTATTGAGCCAGACACATTTTTCACATTTTTTTTCCATACTCCACCTTGGCTGATTGGTAATCAGATCATGAGTCTAATCTGAGTGCACAGTTCCCATCTGAAGTCCACAAGAGTGCCACACAAGGAAGAGATGTAAAATTAGATTGTGCAGCAGCAAAACTATTCTGCTAGAGTGGACTTGAACAATTGCTTTTCTTTACTAGTTTTTGGCAGCTCCCAAGGTATTGTCCCTGAAAGCTGTTAGTAAGCAGCATGAAGAGAAAGAAAAAGTTCTGCAGCTAATTGTGTATATCTGTATATCTATATAATATGATAAATATATATATGATAATACCAAAGCCTATAATGCCATAGTAATTCATAGTAATTAAATATATGATTAAAATTGCAATGGAGCATCTGGTATGTCAAGTGTAACTTGCCTTGAGGTGTTTTTTTTTTTATTTTAACATTAGGAATAGTGTTAAAATAAAAAAATTCCTAGTATTATGTAAGCCTATTACCCCTAGACTGGTTGTGATTCTCCCATCAGTGGCAACTGCTTTACTGCTCATATCATAATTCATGTTTCCTACATGTTCTGTGCTAATTATCACATTAAATCCTTGTAGTCTTTTTCCTTTGAGAAACTGGGAAAGACATAACATCACTGTACAACTTTTTAATGTGAGGAACATTATAATAAATTATTCATTCAGGACCACTGCTATCTTATTTATTCCTTATGTAAATTTAGAATTATATGCGTATTTTGAACATTCTCAAGTAATTTTTTTCCCCACTTGATCTAATCATGCAGTTGATAGAAGAGTGTAATTCACTGGAATGGAGTTAAAATACCTTCAACCTTTGATCTTCTTGAGAACAGGGATCTATTTTGGGAAGATGTTGTAGCTTGCTTCATTAATATGGTTTTTAATTACTCTCACTAAGATCAGTCAGATAACTGGTTACTGTAGCAATGCTTATTTTCTGAAGGTCATCTCTTCTTCTTCTAGGCAGCTAATGGGGCAGGATCCAAACCCCATAATATTCTGGATGTCCTGACTCAGTACCGAGGTCTTTCTTGGAGGTGAGTCCCAGGAATTTTTCCCCCAGTGGGAGAGAATCCATTTTCTTCAGTTTTGATTGATATAGTTGTTTTTGTAGTAAATGAAGGCTTGTGGAAACTGGATTTGAAGTCACATTTTGAGTGATGGCACATGACTGTGCTATTACTCATGATAAAGAAAATACTCAAACTAGTGGTTATCTAGAGTACAATGTATCATAGCTGGAATAGACCTGGGTAGAATAGACCCAGAAAAACTGGGTCCTTGTTAAGAAGTTATTTTTCAATCTCATGGTTGTAGGAGACCCGGAAATGGGCTCTTCTAAACTCCATCACCATTGCATCACTTGCTCCTTCTGCGTTTCTGTCCCTGCTCTTTCTGTGTCCTGTCTGCTCTTGCCCAGTGTGGCCCACATCACCCATTTGTCTCATCTAAAGTTGGTGGTCTACAAAAAAATCTTTTCTGCCGTTGTTTCATATGCAGTATGTCTTTCCTTGATCCTTTCCCACTATTGCTTACATCATGGAGAACAGTTTATCAATTATGAGTCAATACAGACTTGACATATGCAGCATGTTGTTAGACACATCAAAAAGACTCTGGAGAAAGGCAATCACGGTCACCTGTTAATCTGCAATTGTATGATTTAACACCAAACTTGTCAGGCTGATCTTCTGCTCATCATATTTTACCAATCTAAGCCGCTGCAACTTTAGAAGAAGCTTAAGCACGTTCACAGAATGATAGAATGGCCTGGGTTGGGAGGCACCTTAAAGGTCATCTGGTTCCAACCCCCCTGCCATGGGCAGGGATGCATGTCACTAGACCACGGTGCTCAGAGCACCAGCTTGGCCTCAAGCACTTCCAGGGATGGTATTAGTGCACTCCAAAATCTTCCAGATTAAAGGCACTACAGAGGTGTTCTAAGTCAAACATGCTATATTTTGATCTTTAATAGTAATCTGCTGACATTATTTTTTTTGCAACAAGTATGCTAGTATTTTTTTCAGCATGAAGGAGAACAAAGAGCACACAGACATAATGGTGAATTTCACCAGTTCTAGTGGTATTCTTCTAGTTGAGTGAAATGTGAATGGGGGGAAGAGAATGGGGGAAGGCAAAGGTGTTGTTTTTACTTATCACTCTGAAACATATGCTTTTAGAACTTTTTGTTTTGGTTAGATTTGTTAACTAAAATGAAGCTATAAATACTTTAATAGGCACAGCTGTAGCAAAGGTGGCAGCCTTGAAAAAAAAAACCATCTCATTTCTTTCAGCTGGGTTTGAACATATGCCAAAACACGTGAAAGACCTGAAAGGAACAGCTACTGTACAGGGCTTCTAATATGGTTGTTCTGCTGGAGCTGAGAGTGTCTGGGATGTGGTGACAGGCATGCAGGGCATGGGTGGGCTCAGCACAGCCCCCCCAGCGTGCTTTGTGCGTGGGCACTATCCCAAAAGGGGGCACTCTCCTACCTCATCCATCGCCTTGCCAAGAACATCCTACCTCACCACACTTTTTTCCTGTTCTTTCTTTTTAACAGTGTTGGAGGAAATGAAAACATAAGCACAGTCACAACATTACCAAGTAAGTAACTTCTGTAAATTTGATAAATATCTGGTGCTGTTTCTTATTTGAATACCTGCTATTATAACAGAAGACAGGAGAAAAGGGTTACAATTTCTATTTCTGTCTAAAATATGTTTGGGATAGATGAATCAAAGATCTTAGCTCATAGCCTAAAGAAATTATTTTGACTGTATGGGAAAGTTGTTTTAGGCAGGGGCAGAATCACATTACAAGATCAGATTTTACATGCTTTTTAAAGGTCAGGACATTTTAGATCTGAGGTGTTTGTAAGGCTTGTAACCTAAGATCTAGAAGGGAATCAGAGGTCTTTGGGGTTAATACATCTGGGGCCATCAGGCTAAAGGATTTGATTCCAACCTGTCTGCAGTTAGAGCATGATGGCATGAGGTTCTCCTGCCTGAGTATATGGTTACCCAGCCTCGCTTGCCAGGCAAAATGGCATTGCTAGCCAAGATAATCATGTTAGGCCATGAGATATCTGAATTCATGAAATTCAGAAATCTTGAAGGCAGGGAAATGGTTGTATGCTGATGACTCTCCATGTTTATTATACTTAAAGGTTGATTTATTTTTTTATACATAGCTATCTCCTAAAGCTTTTTAATGGTCTTTTACTAAAGTCTAACCTTTATTGCTTCATTTGTTACCTGCTGCAGGAAGCAATATTTCAGGGTGCTGTCTCTTTCTGCAGATATTCTTCGTGAGTTCAACCCATCCTTGGTAGGGTATTCCATTGGCACTGGATCACAGAATTCAGACAACGCTGCACTGAACCAAGCCGTGGCTGGGGCTTGTGCAGAGTAAGAGGAAAACTTTTAATTTTAGTAGAAATTTGATTTTTTTTAAAAAAAAATAAAATTGCTTGTGACTAAAAAAAGGCCCAAACCCTGGACTTTGGCAAGAGCACAGTAAGTCTAATAGGTAAAAATTTCTTTATCCTAACTATAGCATGAAGGCCAAGAAATGTGATGGGGACTTTGCAGTGTTTCTAAGCTATGTCAAATAAATTAGCAACAAAATGATACTTTCTCTGACATTTTCAGCCAGGAAAGCCATTTTACAAGCACTGTTCAGAAGGCTGTCCTACTGTGAGTCAGACAAAAGGTATCTCCACTTTATAGGAGGTGTATTCAAACCCTCTTGTTATCAGGACCAAGAGTTCATGTAGAGACTGAGAAAGTTGTGGATTGTTTAATTCCTGGTCTGCCAGAGCTGGGAATTAACTAGAGATCACTATGCACTGTCTTCAGTGCAATTCATAGCCTATTTTTTTTGCCATTGGTAACAGTTCTTTTAAGAGCTACTTCAGTGCTTTGAGGCCATATAATAACATTGAATTGCATGTCTGAGCACATGCACTTCAAAGCTATGTCTATTGACAGCATCTGTCTGATGGTGGGAAGAGTACATTTTCTATATAGTTTGTAAAAGAGGAGCTATGCAGCATTTGCAAAGCAGCCCAATGGCTGTTGGATGCTAATTATTTTCTTTTTCCATCACTGTCTCAAAACAGCCTTTGTTGGCTATATCATATGTGCCATTCAATGAAAATTGGACTTTCTCTGGTTTTTTTTGATGTCCATTCATCAGCTTTCCTCTTTGCCTTGTTATCTGTGCAGGATTCTTTCTTCAAATTTCTGTTAATTTATTTCATGATTTTATTTTCTTTTATTTTTAGGGATGTTCCTGGACAGGTTAGGAAGCTGGTGGACCGCATGAAGAATGATACTGTGAGTTCAACATGTCATTAATATCTATAGAGGGAAATGCTGTGGCATCATTAGTTTCTAACAGACCAAAAGCAGATCTCAACAGTGAATGCCAAACTTTAAAGCTGTAGCTACAGCCTAATACTTCCCAGTGCAGAGTGTGAGTCAGCACAAAATAATCTATAGCTTAGTCTTAAATTAATTTGTACCAGGATATGATAGTTACTATCAAAGTTGCTATCATATAATTGTAGCCTTTTCATCATTTTTACTGCAAGTGGCTGTAAATGCAGTGCTGTTGCTTCTGCTTCCAACCTGTGTCACCCTGTAAGAGAACAGAACCTTTTTTCTGTGAGTATTTTGCTGTGGTGCTATTAATTATCTTGTAAGCAGGTGGTTTTTCCAGCAAAAATGATACATGTTAGGATGTTGAGGGCAAGTTTTTCAAGTAGCAAATCTTGTGAACATGTGAAGTGAGGAAGGGACTTGTTTTCTATAAACACTAATTAGTCCCCTCTTTCCTCTAGTCATCAGCTGATTTTTGACTTACACATTTATTGTTAGGAATTATTTGATTAATGGTCTGTAAAATACACATTAGATTGAGGATTGCTTGCATATTTCTCACCTCAGCTCGTGCTTTGAATGTTTGCTATTTGTAATATGGGAAATGTGCTATGCAATCAGTGACCTAAGTTACATTATAATAGTTTGGCTTTTCAATTGTGCAGCTGGAAAGCAGCCAGAAAGTCTTCAAGATATCTGTGTGCATCTTTAGTGTAAATACTCTGATGTGTACATATTGGCAAAAATATTTGCAGTGCCTTCCTTCTTGGTTCACTTTCTTGTAAACAAGGTTTCCATCTGATGGATGCATCTGAAATGAGATTAAAAGGAGCAGCAACTAACAATGAAGGGTTGGATGGTTTTCATTCAAAGCTTCTAAGCATTACTCTGCCAAATTTACTGGTCTGAGAATGATAACAGAAATTAATGGAAATATTTTTTTATTTAGGTAATAAATGTTTTTTTTATATAGAAGTTTGTTCTCACTAGAAAGCATGCTCATAGTAGCAGTCATATATCTTTGATTTAAGAGATCCGTTTTACCCCCACTTTTTAAAGCACTTGTTTAGTGCAGAAAGAAGTTTCTCCCTCTTTTTTTTTTTAATTAAAAAAAAAAAAACAAACAAACCAAAAAAAAACAACAAAAAAAACCCCACAAACCAAAAACATTTTGAGACCAAACTACTGAACAGCATGTTTACTAGCCAGGATGTGTTGCCTCCTGCCTTTGAAGAAAGATGCTTTTAGACTATTGGAGGCTCATGCACTATTGGTGCTTTTCTTACTGGTGTTTTGCACTGAAATTAAAGCATTAGAATATTGAGCACAACATTCTCAATATGCTACTAAATGTATCTGAAGCTTTCCTTGAAGCTAAAGGTGTGTATTTACTGTAGCATAATTGCCTTGATTTAGCTAACTATTCATTTGCAAAATCCTTGCAGAAACCAAAAGTGCTATAATATTTTACCATTATTGTTAGTTAGTTTTGCCCCACTGTTCTTTGCAGTTTGTCTCACAGCAATATATTAAATATGAAATATATTGTCCCCAGAGTTTACCAGCAGGATAGCTGCATTATTTATCACACAGTAAAACACATACCATAATTTTTGCTATGAAGATATATTTCTAGGATTGCAGGAAGAGTCAGTCTGTGTGCACAAGATATTACTAAGAAAAACATACAGGTAGATTTTGAACAATAGTTTTCAGAAGCAAATAGTTTTCCATTATGCCATCGATATTGTAAATCTGGTTTAGATCATAGCAGTTTCTACATCTTCAGTCATGACTACAAACTTGTTTTTGTTGTGGATGTCTAGGGAATGATAGCCATGTACTCTGAGAAATGGGAAATTTGTATTTAGTATGTCACTGGCGTCTCCCTCCTTTTTTTAATTAAAAACTTCTGTTCCATCTCCTTCTCTGTGTAGAGAATAGATTTCCAAAATGACTGGAAGCTCATAACACTTTTCATAGGATCAAATGACCTCTGTGAATTCTGCAACAATCCAGTAAGTTCCCTGCAGCCTGCAGCATGAGCTGGGCCCCTCAAGCCACAGGGTCTATGAATTCCAGGGGGTAAGAGGGAGGAACTCAGTGGGTGTGGCCAAAATAGCATAGGTCTTAATTGTGCAGCTCTGGAATGTAATGGTACTGAGACCTTCAGGTTTCTCGGCATAATGTTTAGATAACGTTAGAGATACCTTTAGAACACCTGTAAATTACAGAATTGTTGTGACTTTGTTTTGCTGCTAACTAGGATAACTTTTTTTTTGCTGCATAGTCACTTTACCTCCTGTAGGTAAAATGCCAAGTGTTTTTACTCCTCTTTGTCTTGTCACACTCCTAAGTCTTACTTGGTTCTCTCTTAATATTTTCAGTGCTGTGGGAAAAGTTCTAAGCACAGGTCATGCTAATTCAATTATATGTAATGTAATGTATATTATATATATATATACCATACCTACAGTATCTGGCCTTTGGTGTATGTGACTGTAGAGGAGGTGAAAGGCTGTGGCAGACTCCTCACTTAGTGATGAGGGTTACCCACTCACAGGCAGGTGAGCACATACTCATCACCCTTCATGATTTATCTTGGATCAGGAAGGACAGCAAAGCAGCACAGTAAGATGGTTATGAAACAAGGAAGGAGCAAATTAACCATTCCTACCTTCTGCTGTGCTCCCAAACACAAAGTGCCTGTTCATGTGGCTGGGGTGGGTGGTGAGGAGAGAGTGTGTGTGCATCCAAGGATCACAGTGATCTCCGTGTGGCTCAAGGACAAATAGTGCCAACCACAGCACTCTTGGTGAGCTGTGCCTTAGGAAATGAGTAAGGGACCTGAACTGTCTCCTTCTATAGAGTTGGCAAGTGGGGCTCTCAATGAACTTCTGCTTGAAATTAAATGAGAGAGAAAAAAGGCTGAAAATGAGACAGGCATTTCTCCTAAGAAAGTTTATGTGACTCTTGTAGTCCCACAAATGAAAAAATAAATGTTGGATTACTTGAGACAATAAAATTAGAGCATTCAAACCATTAAAATGGAACAAGGAAATTTTGGCACTGAAAGACAAAGTATATGAAGTGATCTCATTCCCAGCTAAACACTAAAGTTTTGCTATTTATTATTTGTGGCAGGCAAGGAGCATATGGGATACGTGTTCTAGTATTCCATAAAACAGAGATAAACTTAATTGTACACAAACTGTTCTCTCCCATATATGGCCCCTATTAATGAGTTGTTAGCTGTGCTTTTAGGACCAGCCCAAGCAAGCCTAGGAATTGAGGATCTCGTGATGTCTGATAAAACCCTGTGGATTTTCACCCTCACTGGTATCCAGTGGCTGCTAGATCTTTTCTTGCCAGTGAGATAGCTGTCATGGAAGGAAGAAAAACAGAGACAGGACCATTTTGCCTATGATTGTGTTACTTTTGAGCCATGAGTTAGAAACATAAACACTACTGTGAGAGACTCCAGCTAGTCATTCTTGTCCCCACCTGAGTGAACTAATAATAAAATTCATCCCTCTTGCTTTAACAGGTACATAATTCTCCTGAAAACTACACCTACAATATACAAATAGCTTTGGATTTACTTCACAAAGAGGTAAATCAAACTTTTCTAGTGTGTGGGAGCAGGGATTTTGTTCTGTTTGCAAAGCAGTCACTGATTATTAATTAAGAATTTATTTCCTTGCTTTCATCTGCAGAGTACTACTGTATGCAGAGGTGTTTGCTCACAGGAAAATCTTTGTGAAAGGCAAAAAGGGCTGGAGAAGTTTTTTACCAAAGGAATAAGGATGTTCTTGGTTCTAGCGGATGTGCTGTGGACAAATAATATCAAAAAATGTTATATCAAAGTGGAAGAAATGTTATTAATTGACTAGAAAATGCTTTACTTGTTCTTTAAACTGCAAATAAGTGTGTTTTTGCGGTCATTAAGAGAGAGATTCTGATATTCCACATAAAGAATGATGGGAATACCTGAAGAGTTGGCAGGTGGCTGGGTCTTGCTGAGACCTGTAACAACTTTTTGGACCTTTTTGGAGCCTTATTTTTAAGTGACCAGCTATCAACATTTAGAATAGAACTAGGCAGTTCAGGCCGGAGCTGTAATTTAGTATTGCTTGTGTGGAGAATTAATTATTGAGAAAGTACTTTGAACACCTCTGTTATAAATAATACACAATGCTTGAATCAGCAGGCTGCTACCAAGGTCTGCTGTGGCTGTGTGGGGACAAAACCAGCACTCTGTGCTCCAGGAGTTTGCTATGGATTTGTTTGTTCTCTTGGCAGGTTCCACGGGCATATGTGAACCTGGTGACGATGTTTTCCATAGCAAGCCTCCGGGAGCTGCATGCAATGAACAATAGCTGCCCAAAAATGCTTATGAGGTTTGCAGATGATTTATGTTACAGCTGTCATTGCTCTCACAGAAGGCTACAATGTTTTCTTGGGAAGTTTTTTCTTAAAGGGAAAAGGATCTAGTGTTTCACACTACCAAACCTCTTTCTCTGTGCATGTGCATGTACCTACATTTTGATTTCAACACAGCATTTAGAATAAGCTGTCTCTGTTGCTGGCTGTGTACCTGAGCCCTGCTGTTACTGCTTCTAATGAAGGTGCCACTTTTGACTCCACACTTACCCTGCAAGTGAGTTCAAGTCAGAGCAGAGAAAGCTCAGCTGGGCACTCTTTGGTGAAAATAGAAAAGACACTCAGACACCAGGTTATCTAGTTGTATTTATGGATTTACTTTTCTGCACTTAAAACTCTTCTTCTTGCTTCCACAATTTTCAGTCTCTGTAATCTCATTGCTGATTATTAGTTTTATCTCTAATTAGTGTCTAATTTATGTCTAATTAGTAGATATTTTGATGCTTAATTGCGCCACTTGTTGCTTTATGGCTCAACAATCCTTTCCAGATCAGTGTTAGTCCAGTACTGAGGTGGCAGGTCTGCACCTGGAGTGGACTTTTGGTGACCCAGATAGGGTCCAGCATTGTCCCCTGGAGCTGCTTCTAGCAGAAAGGACTTGCTTGTTTTAGAAAAGTAAATGTCTGCTTTTCTGGACAGACAGGGAGAATAACTTTGTCCTGTGAATGTAGGCAGCCACTGGTTTTGCAGGAGGGAAAGAGAACCAACCCTCTTGCTGTGATTTAAGGGCTTCCTCGTGGCTGTTAGTGGAAAATTGGTTTTGAAACTCAGGGTGGTGGTGCTCCCAACAGCCAGTTGTAGTTCTTTAAAAAATTATTTATTTAGTTAGTTACTTTAAGCAAAGGTTACTGGCTGGAGTACTCAAGGCCCTAATCATTGGACAAGGATTGTTAGTGAAGCCTTTAAGATTAGATTATCTCACAACAGTCGTAATCTTTCCCCATCATTTCAGATGCCATGCTGAATTTAATGTTTACCTCTCTGGCAGTGAGCCAAGTTTACAGGGTGATAAGCAGACCCTGTATAGGATAATAAATGCTCTTCTACTGAGTAGTAGAAGAACCTGTAGGAGGATTTTGATTGAAAGTCTTGAAAGTCTTCTCTTTTTTTTCTGAGAATAGTAAACAACCTAAAGAGAAGACGTGTCTACCAACATTGCCTAACATATGTTTCTGAAACTTATGAAAACACAATTTGGATTTATATAGTTCTCATCATATAGATGTACTGTGGAAGTAGAAGTTTTTTTTAGTTGGTTTCCATTAAGACAAGTTTGGACTTGGTAGGGATCTGTGTATATTTTACATGTAACCACTGCATCTCTATAGGAGGTATTTCTCTAAGAGCTCTCTCAGGGATGCTTTACTATGGTCATACAGTCAGGACTTTTAGAAGGACCAGAGTTCTTTTTCTAATTTGAATTTCTCAAGTAGTGATGGAGCATACCCAGGAAGATGGAACATCCCAAAAATATCCACCTGCTAGAAAGATCAAAACCTCAGGGGAGGGATAAAGGTGGCCAACATGAGTTCACAGAATCTTAAAATGTCTCAGGTTAGAATGGCTCTCTAAGGATAGAGAATTCTGCTTCAGTCAGTCCTGGTGATTGTTTTGGTGCTCTACCAGCCTTTCTGTGAAACATACTATAACCTCTGACTCTCTCAGCTGATTAGAATGAATTTGTGGCAACTCCATCTTCAAGGATGCTTGCACAGTTCTGCTGAAACAAGCCATGTTGCACAAAGCATGAACAGCTTTTTTGGTGGGTTGGCCTCAGGTGCCAGCCAAGCACTCCATACAGCTGCTCATTCACCCCACCCCAGCAATGTGGGGAGAAAACAAGGATTGTGAGCAAGATAATTCATGGGTCTAAAGAAAGACCGGGAAGCTACTTAGCAAGAATCATTGCAGGCAAAACAGACCTCAGTTGGGGAACTTAATGTATTTGTTGTCCATGAGCATAAACATTTAATTACTGATTCAGGTATTGGGAAATGAGCAAACAAAGAAATTAAACAGTTAAAGCAGCTGTCCTCCCTCCTTCTCAGGTTCAACTTTTCCCCAGGTATCTCTCCCCCCACCCTTGTTACTGCTGCAGGGTACCCCCAGTCCCTTCAGTGAGGCATGGCTTGGGGTCTGGATCTGGCATCTTTCTGCCACTCCTTCCTGCTCACTCTTGTCCTGTGCTCCAGCATGCATGAGTCCTATGGTCACGTGCCTCCACAGGCACAGGAGTGCCTGTTCTGCCATGGAACACCTCTTGCTTGTTCCTTCTGTTCTCTCCTCTCCCTCACCAGTGTTTTCTGCCCTTTCTTAGGTAGGTTTTCACAGAGACACCACCAGCTTGGCTGGGAGGCTCAGCCATTCCCTGTGGTTGGTTTGCTGGAGCTGTGTCCAGAACAGGCAGCCCTGGCACCTCCTCACAGAGATCATTCCTGCTGCTGAAACCTTGCTGTGGGCACACAGTGTGGTTTTTGCTTGCACAGAAGCTTTTCCTCACTTTATGTTCATTAATTTATCCCTAATAAATGTGTTTCTGCTCAAGAACTAGGGCTATGAGGAAACTCAGGGGTAAGAGGTAATGCTCTCATTCAATGGCCTTTCAAAGAAATCCCTCTCAGAGCTTTTAATCCTGTAGCTTGTCAGCTGGGAAGCAAGGGAGGAAAAGGAAGAGCAAATCTCAGTTCCATGCTTTTTTCCCACAGGCTACTGTGCCCTTGTGTCATAGACCCTGATGACAATTCCACTGAGTTAAAGCAGCTGATCTACTTTAACAGACGGTATCAGGTAAGGCACACTGCATTTGTTAGAAGTTTAATGTCATCCTTCTGTTGATCAAGGGACCACAGGTGGGCTAATTTGAAAGCAGGGGACAGTTTCTGCTCATTCTAATGATGTTTTTGTAGTTGTGATTAAAAAAAGTAGGATCAGGATCTTTACAATTCTCTTTCACTAAACCAGCAAAACAGATGAGAAGAATAATTGCTACAGAGCCATAGAAAGTAGAGTGTGTCAGAGAGCCAGCAGTTTTTTGATCAGTTATGTTATTGAAAATCAGGTTAAGTCAAACAACATGGTAACTCAGGAACAGGTTTTCAAGGCACAGCATGTCAGCCAAACCAAAGACACTTTGGTGATTCTGGAAGGACATTTTTTGACAGAAAACCAAATCCCTGAGCAGGCTGCCAGTCCTTGTCAGTCGGGCAGCCGTGCCCAGGCTGCCTCTCTGCAGAGAAGCCCAGGGGGAGTGTCTCAAACAGGCAGCTGCACTGGCTGCCTGGCACAAGCTGAAAACCGTGGTCATGTCTGAGCTTCTGCAGGAGGGAGGGGCAATCCCTGGGTGAGGTGTAAATGTAAGCCTGATGAGTTGAAGACAGAAGAAGGAACAATGACAACTTTTCTTTGACTCTTTAGGATAGAACCCGACAGTTAGTGGAGAGTGGAAGGTATGACACGAAGGATGATTTCACAGTGGTTATGCAGCCATTTTTGACTAATACGAAAATGCCAAAAACACAGGTAAAACTAACAAGAAAACCACAACTACATTAAATCCTGGTGCAATGCCACTGACTTGTCAAAATTGTTTTAGCTGTAAATGTAGCTAGCAGTTTCCTGACATAGTAATTAATTACTGTATTTGGTCACCATCCAAAATTGCATAAGATGTTTATGGAATATGAGAAAATCAGGAATACAGGCCTTGATTTGGGGCACGGCAATTGGACATCCATGAAGTAGATATTTTAATTCAAAGTCTTCATCAGGAAGATGAAGACTTGCTCTACATTCCCTATACATAAAGTCCTTCACAGTAGTTGGGAAAAAACCTTTGGTATGAAAACCCATATATTTCAAAGCACTGTAATGTGTAAATCTCTAGGGAAATAAAGAACACAATTGATATCTGTGCCCCGGTATTCTGTACTCAAGAGTCACAGTGGTTTGTGTTCCTTATTGCTTTGGGAATAGTATATTAAAGAGTTTTAAAAGGTTTCTTAGTTCTGAGTTACTAACTTTCCCTGGTTTAATTCTGTTTTCCTCAGAGGCCTTTGCAGATACTTTGTTTAGAAGTCAGCTGTGTTATCTCCCTGGAAGAGAGAAGACAGAATGCACAACTTGTTGCATATTTGCTGCCTCTGTGACAGCACCTATCTTGTTTTCTAGGAGGGGTGGCCAGATGATTCATATTTTGCCCCAGATTGTTTCCACTTCAGCCAAAAGGCTCATTCCCAGATGGCACGTGCTTTGTGGAACAACATGGTAAGGTTTTTAAATGCTATGTTGGTCTCTCCTTGTTCACTTCATCTTGCTCTTTGCAGCAAAAAAACCCCTGAGATCTACTAGATAGCCATATCTCTTCTGAATTGTGTTTACAAAGGAGAAGAGTGATCATATGAAGAAAGGTCACCTGAATTGTTAAGCCAGTCATATCAAACCAGTAAATCTGGGGGTGTGTTAAGGGTGTGTCTCTCGGGAAGATGACACCTGCCAGGCACGTTGATCAGCAGGCCACATTCCAGGTGTATGGGAATTGGCATCTCATGAAGAAACAGTGCATGGGGCAGCTACCAGCATTGGTGCAGTGCCCTGCTGTTGTCTTGCTGTGCTGCAGGGGTGGTTTCCAGGGACTGGCAGCACAGCATCACCCATTGCTCTCTGGTACTCATCTGCTTTTCCTCTGTGCATCCCTTTTCCCCCCAGATTGAGCCTGTAGGGCAGAAGACAGATAGTCAGCTCCTAGAAAATGAGATTGTCCTCAAATGTCCATCTGAGGTAAGTTACAAGGGTGTCCGTGTTTATGTGGAGGTGCTGGGAGTGGCTGGGGGGTCTTTGTGAGCCCTTATCCAGTGCCTGGAGCTCTGTCTCCGTGAGGGTGATCTGCTCCTCCCCACACAGTTTGTGCCACTGCCACCAAGAGCAGCATGAGTGTTCATCCAGGAGGTGATGGAGGGCAAGCAGGAGTAAACTTCCTCATGGTCACGCATCACAGCTGGCCAAAACACAAGGGAAGGGCTACCTAACCAAGATCATCAAGTGTCCACACTGAATGGCAGACCTTTAGTGAGGGGAAACAGAGCAATGATGGTACCAGTTAGTTCTGCGTAGTTCTGCAGGATTCACTCCGAACACCTTGCAATGGGGCCACAAGCTTCTTGTGAGCCACATACAGCAGGGTCCTGAGGGTATTCTCTGACTTCTGTTATAAAAATACAACCCAGATCTACACTGTTACACAGATTTTAAAAAGGCCTTTTGTTTATTTATTTATTTTTAATCCCTGAGTTTTATTTGCTTCAAGCTGCTAATCGTCTACAGACATCTGAGAACTGAACTTTGGGGAATGGAAATCTCCATGTGCTCCTCTGATGCTTTGCACTGATTCAGATTGCCTTGTTTTGTAGGCTGAGCCATTCCTGAGGACATATAAGAACAGTAATTACACATACCCTAACCAAACTCCAGTAAGTGTCAACATCACCATCCCACTGTTACTCTGCTGCATCTGTTCCTGTATGGTAACCAAATGACTTTTGTTCTGCAGCACAGGGAAAATCAGTCTTTAGCCAAAGGGGCCTGGGAGGCTGAGTACATGGCACAGAGCAGGGAAGTACTCCCTGAGTTAGACAAAATGCATCAGAAAACACCTGTAAGAACACATGCCCAAGCAGCACTGTTATCAGTACAGGATGCTGCACTCTTCTGAGCAATACTGAACATGACTCTTGAATTGAGAAACCAAGACCTGCCTAATTAATTTCATGCTAAAGAGGCTCTGGTTTATCCACCTGGCCTCTGCTGGGAAGATTCTAGTTACTACTGACTGTATTTGCTGGCCAAATACTGTTCAGCTTTCTTTTTCTCTTTAGAATTATGGAAGTCAGCTGCTCTGTGAGGACAGGTCTCCATCCTCTCCTCCTGCAACTTCAGGTAGTCTTGCTTGTTTTGTGTTAAGAGGTTGAATTGTCTTCAGCTGTCCTTCAAGATGAATGTTAATTTTTTTGCTGAAATGGTTGCTGGACTGTGAAAAACATTGCTCAGAAAGGATGTCATGTTTTTCAGCAGATGCTTAACAGATACAATACCACACTGTCATGCAAGGTAGCATTCTGACTAAGTAGCTTCACTGAACTCACTGCCAGTGGAGAATTTCAAAATAACTTGTGATAAAATTCAAGTTTGAGTGCTGACATAACTTATAAGCTATTCCACCTAAATGTCATGGAAAGAAACTGGAACTACAGCTTCATTCATGTTACTCTGGAATTTAGCAGTATTCAGTTTTTCAAATAACTTCATATTGTCCTTTCATTAGTCTTTTTAAGTCTTTAATGTGCTGTTCCTGCTTTGTGTAATTCTGCATTGTTTTACCTTCACTTTGGTGCAGGGTATTGTTTTCCACTTACTGTTATTTGCTCCTTACTCTTCTGTCTTTTCGGTAGCAATGTTAACCATTAAAATACTGAATAATATGCATATGTTGGTGCTACAATCACAGGAGATGAGCTGAAAAGAACTCCTGATTTATCACTTGGGTATTGCAAAAACAATATGACAGAGCATTACAATGCACAAACACATATATCACATACACAGTAGAGAAAAAAAAATAGCAGTTTCCTAACCAGGTTCAACTGTATCTCTTTGCTTTGCAGTGCATTCCCTAAAGCCAGCTGATGTGAAAATTGTAGCAGCCCTTGGGGATTCTTTGACGGTAAGAAGATGGTGTTTTTACTGTTCTCTTGGTAAAACTACAAACATGTGCCTGCTCCAGTGGAGGGGAAATAGCTATTGTACCCAGAAGCAAAGATCTGTTCATTCATGGATGGTAATAGATCTAGCAGCTAGATTAAGAAAGAAGGTGTCAGTCTTCCAGCACTCTGATCCCCCCACGCATGTACTCACATGCTTTTGAACTCAGGCAAAAACACAGGCAAATCCTTTAAGGAGGTGCCTAGGTAGTTTGCTGAATTGGAGGCAAAAGAGATCAGATGCTGTTGCAGTGAATGGGACATAGCACAAGGCTTAGGTTACTGTGCTTTTCAAAGTTTTTTCTGAATAGGAATGGACCGATGAGCCTGTTCTTCAGCCTTGATTCTTTCAGGCACAAAATGCAACTGATGTTGGATAATAGCATTTTAATAGTTTTAGCATTTATGAGATAAGGAAGTATGGGGTGAGAGTCCTCTGACTCAATGCATTTCAGAAGATATTTAGTCTTTTTATTGTGCCTGTTTTAACTTTTAGCTGATTTCTTGATCACAATACAGTTCTTGCTGCTGATGTTTATCTTTGGAAGTCAAGAAGGAATATATTTCAAAATCCAGACATCCTATATTCCAGTTATGCCTTTCTGCCTTATGTTTTCATACTGGTCAAAGATTGAAATTCTACAGCCAGGTCAAAGGAAACACTAGACAGAAAGATGTAATTGGAACATAGGTTTCTCTGAATCTGAGCCTTAACAACAAACACATTGTGTATTAAAACCATGAGCCCTTTACAACTCTCTGGCAGACATGTTGCTGCAACTCCTACACACAGGAGGCTACTGAAATAAATAGAAGCATTTGATGTAAACCTGCAGTATTAACAAATGAAAGATATTCTGTATGTAGTTGTGGTTGCTGTATTGTAATATCTGGGGCCCTGCAAGTGTTCCTGATTCTAAGTATAGTCTGTAAGGACTGGGAGTAAAGTCTGCTTTCATAGAACATGCAGTGGTCTGTTGCTGTCTCAGAGCTGCACTTGGCCTGTGCATAGTTATTCTGAACACCGATCTTCTGTTATTTCAATGAAGTTTATACATAGAAGAAAATGTAGTATTGTGGTTTAATCTAAGGTGGCAGCAAATAGGCTGCCTAGTCTTGTGCTGGGTCTTGTACTGTACTGAAGTACTAACCTGCACCTAGGTTTAGAATGAAACTGTACAATCACAGCTGTCAGGAACTCTGCTTCTGAATTCTGGAGGTGTTTTAGGCAGGGTGTAGTTGCTAGCTTGCCCATTTCTTCAGGGTAAGTGTAGAGAGTGCTCCCTCCTTTCTCCAGTTCTGCTGCAAGTCTTTCAATGTAGCACAATGGTTTTCAAACTGGTGTGTATGAATTATGGTGCTTCTTTCTGATACATGCTTATTTTCTCTGCTGAGTTCATGTAGTGTTTCATATCATTAGCCAGAAAGTTTTGTGTGTTTGAGATGTTTTCATCACTGTTGAGTAATGCAACCCTAAAAGAGTTATTTAGCTCATCTAGACCCACATCTTTGTTCCACAGCTCCATGATACATTTTGTGTGACGTATATACAAAATGATGCTTGTAAATCATTATGAAAGGTATTGTTCTGTTCTTCAGGAGAAAAGTTTGGGAAAAACCAGATGCCTTTTAAAACTTTGGAAGACATCCACTCAATTAAAAAGTAAATAAAACAACTATGTAATTCTATTTAAATTAGTAATCTGTATTTGTTACTGTATTTGTATTGCAAGTTACTATTGCATTAGTAATTGTGCTTTAATTTCATTTGGTCATTGAAAAATAATGTCCAGGCTGGTACAGGAATTGCCTCAGACACCCTCCAGGATTTGACCACTCAATACCGGGGACTGTCTTGGAGGTAAGTCTTCAGCCAAGGTGATGAAGAGATGTGTTTTGGGTTGTTCAGCAGTCAGAAAGTTGAAAAAAAAAGGTTACTTCTCAGGCTAGCATTTCTTGAAGGTGTATCAAGATCCAGCATTTGTCATAAGGGTGCCTTGACAGAAAGCATTTTTAGCAGTGGATTTTAAGCAAGCTTTTTGATCTCTCTCATGCTTTCATTTCTGGCTGCTTGCAACTGTTTGTCTTTTTATGTTGGGATGTCAGGTTGGAAATCTACAAAACAAGTCAGAACTGGTTAGTTTTAGGTCTTCTCAAGGTTTTCTATTTCTGAGTTTTTTGTAGTGTCATGGAAAATTGTTTGTTTGGCTGGAGAACTTTTGCCACATATAGCAACACACACTGATAAAAGACTAAATTGTTTTGCTGTTGTGATGTAGCTCTATGATATTGACTGAAGCAGTTCTGTGCTGTACTAATACCTCTGTGTAAGCTGGAGTGTGGCCTCAGTATGTGCTGTCAACACAAAAGCTGGAGAAATATATCCCTGTGCAGAAAGCAGGAGGAGTGAGGAGCTACTGCTAAAGTTCTCTTGTCACTTGAGGGCTCTCTGTGTTTGGTGTTGCCTTAGAGGGGCTTCATGAGGCTGGAATGGGCCTCAAAGTTGACCTTCTAATCTGCAGTACTTAAGGCTTGATCATTTGAGTATGAAGCTATGTCAGGCATTTTTCTGCCACTTGATAAATGATTGACTGTACCCCTGTACATGTGCAGGAGCATTAAATCTTTCTGACAAGCATCTTTACCCCTGAAACTTCACCTGTTCTCCCCAATAGCTCTTTCACTTCTGTCCTTTCCGTGGATTCTGATAGAATGATAGTTACCAAATTAATAACCCTTTGATTTTCCCCATGATGTGTGGCAGGTTTTCACTTTGTTTATTGTCTGTGTCCAGATAAGAGATGAGTAACTGGGATTTTTCTTTCTCATTTTAGTATTGGAGGAGATGAGTCTTTGGAGAATGTGACAACTCTACCTAGTAAGTAAATGCTTTGCTAGTTGTAAATGGCAGGGTTGAGGAGATGCAGTGGACTCATTTCTGATAGACTTACAGAGAGCTTTTAAGTATCTCAAAGCTCCTTTAGTGTAATTAACAAGCACTACCTTTAAAAAAACCAGTATCCTTTGATTAAAAAATAAAACGTTGCCTTCATCAGTGAAGCTGAGACCAGATAGGAAGTCCCTTACTTTCTTTTCCCTCTCCCTTTTCAACTCTTTGGTGAGTATTTTTTGAATTTCTGAATAACCTTGCTGTGTCCTTGCTCATGATGTACTTGACATTTGCTTTTAATAAATACTCCATCACAATTTTTCCAAAATAAATATTTGCATAGAGTAGGCCTCTTTGGTAAATAAAGCTGCCTACTCATGCATGTAACCTGAAGGCAATAATTTTAACTTTCTGTTGACTGAAACCTGCAACTTTACGTAACTCAGTCTATTGTTGATGTAAAGCCACTTGAATTTCAGTTTGGATCAGCTGTAATAATAAACTTCCACTTGAAGAGGGCCAGTAAACTGTTCTTTTGTGTGTTGACCATTATTTTAAGCAGAATGTAACAGGAATGTAATTAGAATAAGCAATTAATTGATTCACAGAGTTCTATTACATTTGATAAATCCCTTATTAAAATGTGGTTAAACTGAGTCTTTGAGATTGAAGTAGATTTTATAGTTTACAATGTGGCCATGTTTAATTTCAGCTGTAAGGTAGTCTGTCAACTTCCTTTTGGAAACTACTGTGGAGAACATGGTGGAACCTCATCAGAACCATGCATCTGTGGCTTTGTTCTTCACATTTGTCAGTAGTATGAGATTTTGCACAGCAGCAGACCCAGAATGCTTTAGCTGAAAACAACCTCTGACTGGGCTGAGGGACCCTTCACATTCGCTTCACAAAGTCAACATCATATGACTGGGAATTTTATTTTAGGCTTTGTCTTGGTTTAGAAGACAGGTATCTGCTAGGGAAAGCTGGAGTTTCCTTAGAATGGAGAATGTAAACCCCCCTCCCTCCAAATTATTATAATTTTACAATTAAGGGCTTTCAGGCAAAGATACAGGAATAACAGTTCTTTTACTAGGAATGTTAGAAATGCGAATGTAATAGTACAAAAAAGACAAGTAAACAACAAACAAATAAAAAAACCCAGAAAACCCTGACAGAGTCAGGGACACAACCTGACACCCTGTTGGTCAGGGTGTTTGGAAGCAGTCCTCCTGGAGAAACAGATGTGGCTCTGTTGGAGTAGATGATCCCGTTGAAGAAGGGTCCAGTGATGCTGAGATGAGACTGATTTTCCTCTGGGGTCCAGTGGAAAACCAGATTGTCTGGGGTTCTGAGTCTCAGTTTTTATCTAGGCAGGGACGCTGGAGCCCCCAGCCAGTGGGGGGAGCATCTCACAATGGGATGATGTAATATGTAATGTCATTGGTGGGCCTTAATGGCCCATTAGCAGAAAATATCCCCCTGGAGGGAGGATGGGTGGTGAAAGAGATAAGAAACTATACCCCACCCGGTTCTAACAGCTGAACCATTATCAGAAAGCATTTGCCCCCTCCCCCCAGAATAACAAGAGATAAAGAAAAAACATTTCCCCGACTGCTTTCAGCAGATGAAAATAGAACACAATTTTTTGCTTCCATAACCCAAGACAGGCTTTAACCACCACACCATGAGAGAGAACAGCACACAGTAGTCCTCAATTCTGCTCAGCTTATCTGCTGGTGCCAGCAGGGCACTGCAAGCACACTGCTGTCTGAGTCACTGCAGTGGTGACCCCTCTCACCACTGCTCAGTGAATCCATCTAGTTGACCGACAACAGCTGTGCTGTCAGAGGGCAAAACTGGCAGTGCTGGTGTGTTCTAGTCCCTGTAGGCAGGGAGCAGCTGGAGTCTTTTTGCCTTCATTGCCACCTTTGTTTTTCAGACATCCTTCGAGAGTTCAATGTTACGATCGTGGGCTACTCAACTGGTACCGGGAGTGAGAATGATTCCAATGCATTCCTTAACCAGGCAGTTCCTGGAGCACAGGCTGAGTATGTAGCTTTTTGTTTTACATTTGTACGTGATGGATGCTTCATCTAATTGCCTTTCAACTGTCTCATGTGCTGTCACAACTTGCTCTGAAGAGCAAGCAGAACCAGTTGAGTTAGAGTGGAAATTGGCTCAAAATGTGTTAAACGTATGGGTTTATTTCATAGCTGAACTTTCAAATGAAACTAACAGTCCTCGTTATGAAATCCACAAACAAGAAACTGGCAGAAACAGTTTGGAGGTTTCTACTCCTCCTGTTCAACATCTATTCATTTATCTATTTATCAGTCAATAAATCTCTGAGAATAAGAATGTTTTTAGAAATTGTGTTTAAATTGCTAAAGAGAAACTAGGAGTAAAATAGGATGAAATTGTATGTAATTCTGGCCTCAGTTTTCTGGATAAGCAAGGAGGAGAGGACAGGAGAGAGAGATGGGGAAAAAAACCAGTCTGGAATCTGAAGAAAAGAGAATTCTAATGGTCATACATGGGTTTTGGTGCATTGCAGAGCTGGTGCAGTTGGACCAGGTTCTGCCAACATAACAGGGATTGTAATGTCTTGCTGTCACCTGAATTTGGCTCCTTGCTTCTAGTCACACCTGGGAAGCTGCGTGAGTTGAGCTTTGCTATACTGCTTATCCTAGAAATCCCTGGATAGTTATTCAAAGTCAGTGCAGTTTAATTAACAAAACAGATGGCTGCTAGAATTCAGTCATAGTTTGGGCACAGAATCTGGCAGACCATGCCTGGATTTGACATTGTGAATTGCTATTACCCAGACATTAATTTGTTTGTTTAAAGAAAAATTTATCATGCTTCCCAAAGGAGTCTTGGAAGTGAAGTTCAGAAGCCAAGAGAGGTGTTTCTGTTTGCTGTATCTAAGCAAAGATTATTAGGATTTGTCAGGGTTTTTTTGTTGCTCTCCTGTAGGCCTTGGGTAACTTCTGACTCATTCTGGTAATCTCAGTAAATACTTGGATTTCCTGAAAGAAATAGGGTGCTAGGTTCCCTGCTATATCCTACAGCCCCCACAGAACTGAAAGAAGGCAATTTTTACCTGGTGATGGCTGAATGTAATTGTGTATGTCAGTGAAATGTGCATCAGCCATCAATGAGAATTTATTAACATACTGTATGCAGCATATATCCAGATTACCTCCAGCTTTTGCTTGTTGCATGAAAGAATGAGAGAGGTGCCTGTCTTGTTTTCTTTATCAGCTAAATCCTAAAAAAAAAGGTTTCTTGGTTTGGTGAGAGGGCTTGAAGCAGGGTGTACCACCTCTTAAAGTCACCATTATGACTTAAGGCAGCTTGTATCAGCAACTGAGGCATTGCTATTAAATAGCTATTTGTTACCTGTTTGAAATAAGTTGATGGATGCTAGTCTAATGAAAAGTGCCTACTTCATCTATACCTATTAGTTTTCTCTTTTCCTCTGCAAGTGACTGGACTGATAAACATGATGAAATTGAGCTATCTTTGTTTTGTAACCCTGTTTTGTAAACATTCAGCAAGGAGACACAGATAACAATCATGCCAGATTTCTGCTTGTCTTCCATTGTTTCTCTGTCTCATAATTCTCTGCAGAAAGTTGTGCAAAAGTCAAGTCCTGGTAAATACTATCCCTGAGCTCTGAGATACTTTATTTTGGGTTCTGTTCTATAATGTTTTGGCTCTTGATGTACCTGAGAAAATGAATTCATCCTAGTCGAGTACTAAAACGTATTGCAACATAAGGAAACGTTTCTCCCACTTTAGGTATTTCATCCTGGAATGATGATGCAATCCAGCATTTATTCTTCACCAGCCAAAACAATCAATTTTCCAGTGATTCACAGGGCAAAAAAAGTCCACCAGCTAATGCTATTTAAGACTATTTAAGAATTGCTACCTGTTTGTCTTGCTTTATGGTGCTAATCTGGAAAGTGCTTTCCAGAGGTGCTGGGACATTTCTGAAATCAGATAATCTTACCAGCTTATGGAAACCAGGTGTAAGGATTTCTTAAAATGAAATCTATGGCTGCTTTGAAGAGCTCTTTATTGAACTAGAGGAAAATGTAGTAATGCAGGTCTCATACAGCAAAGTGTTTCTAAGCCTATCTGCATTCATTGCCAAAGTGCTAAAGTACATGATAGAGTTAAGGATAGATCTGAATAATGGTCTGAAGCAGAGCCTGACTGAAGTCTCTGATTTCATGTGGGGAAAAAAAAAAAGAGGTTAAGAATTCAAGAGTGAGAGGAGAAAACAAGTGACAGGAATTGTGAATATGTGTATTTCCCATTAACAAACTGTTTCCATTGGTCAAGATCTAAATTTGGTTGAAACTGCAGTTCAAGGATGGATGATTGCTGGCACAACATCATTCAAGATGTTATTGGATCTTGCTGACTGCATTGGCTCAGGCTGCATCAGCACCTCACTGACTCTATGAGAAATCAAATATGTTATGGACTGTCAGATCAATAAGTAGTGTTTTCCTCTGTGTCAGTATTGCAGATGATGTCCTAGCTTAGGGGTTTCCACAGTAAGAGCAGAAGGAAATCGTGACCACTTGTGGCTTGTGATAGCTTTGGGATATAAATAAGTAGGTTGTGACATTGGACAAGGGTAATGGTGATAAGAATACTATGTGCACACAGTGTCTGTGTCTGTCACAAATGGATGTGACAGACCTCATTCCTTAGCAGATGCTCCCATGCCAGTGTTAGATCAGTATTCAGCTGGACAAAGGTGGTGAGAGACCTCTTTTTTTCCCTACAGTAAACAAAGCACTGCAAAGGGGAGCTAAACTCTGGTTGCCATGCAAAACAAGTGTGATGCTCATTAATGTCAGCTGATATGCTCCAAGAAATGATAGACAGCCAGTGTCTTTAACAAGAGCCTGGAGGGAGATGCAGCTCATTCTGAACCACAGACCTGCCTGGAAGGTCAATGCTTTCTGACCCCATTCTCTTCTCTTCCCTTCCGTATGCATATTGGAGCACCAACCTGTCAGGGCAGTCAAACAAAGCTGAAGCATTCAGCCTAGGTAACTCAAAACTCATTGCACTTTAGATATCTATCTGTCTGTCTGTCTTACCTATCTATCTTGTATATATAGATGTACAGAAAAAAGAGAATGAGAGTGCTCACCTGGTTGTTGGAAAACAGCAAGGCTGTCATCTTAATTTGTCTGAGTAATCTTGAACGTTTCTTGGATTTTTAGTTACCCTGGAAAAGTTGTGTGCACAGAGGTTTCACAAAATGTACAGTTATGTACTGATTCTGGGTGCAGGCTACAAAAATGAGGAGGATGTGCACAGTGAGCTCTAAAATCTAGGTTTTTCATGGACATGTTGCCCAAGAGGTCAGCTGAGTGTTGGACTGGGGATTCCCTTGTTTCAGTACACAAGGAAAAGGTCGATAGCAGCCTAGCTCTACAGAGGGCCTCTGCTTACAGCTGTTGCCATTTCTGGCTTTTCAGCTGTTTTAGGTGCTAGGCACTGTACTAGGAGCTGAACTTATGGTTCCAGATTAGTTACTGAACTTGAGTAAAATCTGAATTCAAGTTTGATTTGATTTTGGTTTTATTACCAAGATGTGAACCTATAATTTGATCACAGTAGCATGACTATTGTACTGTGTCGTCACTCAACCCTTCTGATATCTGACAACTTGATTTAAGATGTCTGAAGCATGATCATGTTGATCTCTCAATACGGGTACTTCTTTCACTCGAACACTAGTTCTTCTTCTTTCCAGGCATTTGCCAGCTCAAGCAAGAAGTCTTGTGAATCTTATGAAAACTGATCAGGTAAGTTGTCTGAGACTCCTTTAAACTTATAGCATGGATAGAAATTGGTGTTGCTTCACACAACAAATCCGTCTGCAATGACACCATGTGCATATCACAAAATTAAAGAAATTCAGACTTGTTATTTTCCTCTTTTTTGCACAGAGAATTAACTTCAGTGCTGATTGGAAGCTCATAACCGTGCTTATTGGAGGCAATGATCTGTGCAACTATTGCAAAGACCCTGTGAGTAGTGGAACTGGTTATCTGAAACTGTGGTGTCAGTGTAGAAACACCTCAAGAGGAATCATAAAGCCTTCACAGAGATGAGTTATATATGGGCTGCTGTATGTTTTGACAGGAGTTGTTGCTGGCAGCACCCTGCTATAAAAAGTTACCAGCAACAAAGTAGGATGGGTTTGTTTTCTCTGGCTTATTCCAGGATAAGAACCACTGCTTTGGCTACTGTTTTTTGACTGCAAGCAAAAAATGGGTGGGAAGAAATGCCTCACTCCTCACTCCTCTGATGTGGTAACTGCTCTGCTGCTGGCTTCTGCTCTTTAGACATCCAAGAACAGTAGTGGTAGTTCAAAGCGGCACAACCCTACAATTGTCATCACGCCATAACTCACAGTGTAGGGAGGTGCTGGGGACTGCTGAGCTGTGTACATGAGGAAAGTTGCTGCAGTGCTCAGTCTTATTTGAATGTTATACTTCTCTGCATTGTGGAGAAGCCTTTAGGGCTGCCATAAGGAGCTCATGGGAGTTGAGTGGGCAGGCGGCAGGGAGAGGCCACCTTTCACTGCCAGCTCTCACTCTCTTGCCTTTAATATGCTCACTTCTTATGAGCATTTTCAATTCTCCTGCAACCCCTTGTGCTTGAGAAATGTGCTGCTTCTGCAGGAGCCTTGCTAGGCATCTTTGCTGCTGCTGCCAAGTTTTATAGCCTTATTTATAGCCGTGACCTTGACTAGCAATGATTTCACATAATTTTATGAGAGCTTATCAGCTGGCTGTGAGCATGCTTATGGCTGCTTGGTTTATGCTGTTCAGCATGCATTCAGATTGGGTTCCTTCCTGCATTTTTACATGAAGGGCCCAGTGGATTTGGGTTAAATATGCTGCTACTCAACAAGGTTTATTTTAAATCCAAAATTTCACCAAGCCTCCCTAGGTTTTGGATTAATTGCTATGTTTAAAATCCCCAGTGTCTAGAAAGAAGCAACATTTTACTGACCACGGTGTTGTAGGGCAGAAAAGGAAGTGAATTAATGTGATTCTCCAGCCTCCCAGCCTAAATTCCTTGTGTCTCTATTCGACAGTAATCTCTTCTCTTTCTATCAGGATCACTACTCAGCTGGGAATTACATCAAAAGGATTCAAGAAACTCTTGATATTCTTCATAAGGAGGCAAGTACTGTGAAATTATCCCAGCATTCTAGCTCACACTGAGACATGACTGACTGATGCCAGCTCTTCTGTTTGTTTGATTTTGTGGGGGTTTTTTTTGCATTCTGGTGTCAAACATATGCTTTTGACTTCTACAAAAAAACCATTTTCTTTTGTCTTGTCTATCTGCAGTAGCGAGATGCAGTCTGAAATGACAAATAGTAACATTGAGCTATGGTGTGGGAGAAGAATCAAAAGCTGCGTTGGGGGAGTTTGGTGGAAGATTTGCTTTTTCATTCTTTTTAATTTTTTAATCCTTCCAATGGTGGAGAAAGGGGAGGGGTGTCAAATGGCTGGACTTTGGGGTAAAATAAATGCACTGTGGGCTGTGTAACCAGTTTCTTCTAAGCCAAAGTCTGACTTACCTTTCAGGTTCCAAAAGCTCTAGTGAGCCTGGTTAATGTGGTAGACGTCCTCGCTCTGAGGCAGCTATTTGTAGACACTCCAGTTCAGTGCCCCACTTACTTGGCAGAGTAAGGCTTGTTTGACTTTATTTTGTCCTATTTGTCTTCTTATTCCATGCTTCTCTCATAATTTGAACTGATGTTTCAAGTTAGCAGCACAGTCCTGTGGACTTCCCATACAGTGCTGACATCACCCTTCCTGATGGCATTTCCTTCTCTTGGCTTTGACCTAAGTGTTTTCCATCTCTAGAACTGTACATGATGTACACCTCAAAGACTAGGGTTAAAGTTACTGATACAGGGTTCCTTAAGACAGGGTTCAAGTGCACAAATGTTTAGATTTGCAGGAATATGGTGTGTTTGAGGAGTAGACACCTTTCCCCTATTTCAGAGGCTTTAGTACAATGGGTAATTTGCATTCTTTGCTGACCTTTCAGACAGAGACAAATTCTCTGTCTTGGGAATGCAAAAGGAATTGTTGATTGGAAAGGTATCAGCTCAGAAGTAAAACAGGCAGTACATTTCAAAGACCTGTTTTCTCATTCCCCAGGGGCTCTGGTGTGCACCTCTGTCAGTCTGCAGGGCTTTTGGATGCCAGGGTGTAATTAATGAAACAAACTACCCTCTGTGCAGTGTGCACTGCTTTGATATATCTGGGTGTGAAACCAAAATTACTTAAAGTAGTATCATTCATGTGAGGCAGAAAATAAAACTAAGGTTTGAAATTACAATAGCAAGGACAATCAGATGTTTTCACAAAAACGATTTTACACATTCCCTTATTACATCCAAGTTGTGAGGGCATTGGATGACAGAGGGTGGCATCTGCATTATCAGATGTTTAACTCTCTCTGTTCCTGTTTTCTCCTCTAACCTCCCCCACAGTTATCTATGTAGCTGTGTTTTCACAGAAGAAGAAAACTCAGAAAATTTAACAATGGTGAGGAATGCCGTCAAAGCTTACCAGGTATGACTATTAAGAGTGGTACAGTTACTTTACTTTATTTCCAGTAGAGATGAACTCTTGATTACCAAGCGACATGTCATACCCGTATTTACCCAAACTGTGAACTCAGCAGGAGCTCATCTGATGCTATCCAAACCTATCATGTGACCAAAACTAGCTGCAGAGGTCTTCAGAAAAATTGTGTTTCCTAGTAGAGGTTAATCGATGGGAGTTTAGTCACCAAGACCCTGTCCCTGACAAACGGTTTCAGTATTGTGTTCCAGCCTTCACAGTGCCTTTGCAGCATCTCAGCCCTCTTCTGCCAGGGTCTGTGACTATTTAAGTTCACAAGTAAAACTTCCTTTTGATTCCAGCACTTTCAGAAAACCCAAACAAAGAAAATAGTTATGATGCAGAGATGTTGTTGAAGTATTGCTGGTGGTTTTTTGGTTCTTGCAGCTTGGCATTCAGAGATTGATAGAGTCTGGCCGATATGACACTCATGACAATTTCACAGTGGTCATCCAGCCTTTCCTCCAAAATCTGGAGACTCCTCTTGATCAGGTATGATCTAAAGGTGATTGTGTCTTGCCTATAGAGACTATATTCAAAATAGTTTCACTTTGTTCTATGCTTTCTTATGAGAAGTTGCTGCTTTTGGTATAGTACAACAGATTTCTTCATATAGTGAGCAGTTCCTAGTTTTATGTATTGTTCTGTCAATAGCAATTATGGTTTTAGAAAATTACTCAGAACCTGATTTAAGAGGTTTGTTTGTATATGTTCTTCAAAGTACATAAATAATTTTTTTCTGAAAGTACAACATGATTAATAAAAGACCAAGTTATTTAATCCTTAAGTTACACTTCTTAAGAAGTTACACTTCTTAAAGCAACATTGTTGCTTTAAGAAGTGTAACTTCTTAAGAAGTTGCTTATTGGAGACCATGGCATCAGCTCCCCTTTATGCCACATAACTAATTTTTCTGTGTCTTACAGAAAGGGAAGTTTACCTATGATCTCATGGAAGTAGTTTTATGTAGTTCATATGTGTATGTTGATGCATATTTCACTTCCTTGAATGGCAAGTTCCAGTAAGCTGCAAATCTAGGAAGAGACTCAACCTTTCCCTAAAGTTGAAATTATTTTCATACGTACCTGGAGCTAAGAGGCGATGGAGCAAAATATTGAGCAGGGATTGCTCTGGCATAATTGAACTGGACTGATTCTGAAAATATTCCCAGTAGCTGGTGAAAGTTTGAAAAGTCAAGATGCTGCTGCAGACAAATTGGGAAAACTGGCCGAAAGCTTCACAGGCCTTTTGTTTTGTTTGTGATGAAAAGTCATCCCTAGGGTACTGAGGGTAAGGAACACAGAAATAAAAAGAGAAGAAACAAAATATTTCTGAACTTTTTTTTTTGGTAGTCTCACAAGCATTAGTTCCGATTTTAAAAGTTCAGGATGCTCTTTTAATTTCCTCTCTCACACAAGATTCAGATGTTCCAGAACTGAAAACTGTCTCTAAACATGGCAAAAGATGGTAGTAGTCCTCTAAAAAGTAAGCCCAACCACACTGAAACAAAACCTGCTCGAGTTTTGAGGAAGAACTGTTCTGACTAAAAAAAGTTATTTCAGTCATGTGTGACCCTAATCTCAGTATTTATGTGATGGACAAGATACTTAAATTTCCAAACTCCATTTCCTTCAGTACCTGTATTAACCCTGTATTAAAGTACAGCTTTTTTTCAGAAAGGAGACTGCTCTGGTGTGTTTGGTCAGCCTGGCTGCCTTCCATCAGACACTTACTTGCTTCTTGATCCCTTCAAAACTCACAGCTGTGCAGAAGGTACTGCAGAGCATAATGTTGCCTGTGGTTCCAGTTCTAATGACAACTGGAGCCAGGGAGAGGAACTCATCCTTATTGCAGAACCTGAAGAGGATCTGTACCCATAATTGAAAATGGTGGTTTTACTGCTTCTGGATGGATCTGCCCATGGAGGAATCTCTAGCTAAGTGTTTCTGATAGTTCATGGGTCTGCTGAAGTACAGTTTGTATTGCCAGATAATCAGGAACATTTCTGCAATGGAGCAGGGAGAACAAGTAACATGAATCTCTCTTTACTGGTTCTGATTTGGTCTCAGCAACTCCAAATTGGAAGTTTTCTCAGGAACTCCAAATTTCTACACTCAGATGTCCTTTATACTTTTATTTGTAGGATGGGAATCCAGATATCTCCTTCTTTGCACCTGACTGCTTCCATCCAAGCCAGAAAGGCCATTCTCAGCTTGCCAAGGCTCTGTGGAATTCTCTGGTAAGGTGACAGGCTCTGTATATAATGAGATCTTCACCTAGACCTGAATACTATTAAAGTATCTCTGTAATAAGCTGCAATTCAGGCCTGAATTATCACTGGACCTTGTGGTTGTCTCTTCTTAACTCTTTTCCTGAACCCTCTGCCTTTGGCACTGTTTTCTTTGCTAGAGAGGGGTGCACTTGCAGCACCCCTCTCTAGCAAAGAGAGGGGTGCTGCAAGTGCATGATCAGACATTTTGTAACCAGCTGAGCAGCTTCAAGTCTTCTTCATCCGTTTTTATGCAAGGCAGGATAGCATTTAATCAGGATGATGTTTCTGTGGGCTGCTATGGGAAACCACCAAACAAAGAATTGCAACTGCATCTGTCAATTTAAAACAGATTACTTAGATGTTTGTTTTAAATCCATGTGTTGCTAATGTCTCATTAGGAATTAAAGTGGCTTTAATTCAGTTCAGTTTTACTACTTTTGGAAGTGAGTGAAGCTCAATAAAGATGAGTCACTAAAGATTGCTTAAGCAAACCCATTTTACTTAGCATTACAGTGCAGGAGTACCCAGCAGTCAGAGGCAGTATCTTGGATCCTGAATAGTAACTTCCATATACTTTGGGGTAATATTTTAACAGCTGACATGATCACTTGCAATTATCAAGCGGTACCTCTAATTAGATTTGGTATTATCTTCTACACATAAACAACCTTTTGTTGGAGATGCCATCATGTGGCTTGGCTATAAAAAATTGAGGGACTCTTAATGTCTTTTATGCAAGAGAAGAAAGTTTATGACCTTGCCTTCTGGCAAAATTCCAAGGTACTTCATGTGCCTGCCAAAATCCTCCAGGAGTTTAAACTGATCCACTGTAGCTTTCCACTTCCCATTTTAAGCTTCTTTCTAGAGCTGCTCTTTTGTTTTGCAGTTGCCATGTTCTGAGAAGTACATGCATTTCAGCCGTGGCAGTAAATCTAGGTCTGTAAATGCAGGCATCTTTATATGAATTTGAAAGGTATATTTATGTTGGAGGGTTTTTAAATTAAAACTATTATACAAATTTAAGTTGGACTGACATGGTTAAAAAATAGGTTCTTTTGTCTTTGTTTCTAGTTACAGCCTGTAGGCCAGAAAGCTGACTCATTTGATTTCTCAGCTGACATCGTCCTTGGCTGTCCAGCTCAGGTAAACATACCCACATTTTGGAAGCTGGCCGTGAGGAGGCTGTACTGGTTGTGTTTGCTGCAGAGAGCAGGGATTTGGTATATCTGGAATAAGTTTACTCAAAGCTTTGTTCTCTGTTTACCTCTGAGCAAGCAGGTGTTCTCATGTACCTGTGCTAGTGTCCCATGGTCATTTTGCTGTGCCCTGAATACTGACTGACACCATGCTGATTTGTGTGTTTGCAGTTGCAGCAGAGGCTGTTTTTTGTTGTTTGTGAAGTACAGAGCAGCTCAAGCAGCAAACAACAGAATGTGCTGCATTAACTTTCCCATCAGAATCAATGAGGTTTGGGCACCACAGCAGCTTTGAAAACTTAGAATCTGGTGTCTCTGGGATTAGTGGCAGGTTGGTTTTCCTGGCCTGATCCATGAGAGGAATACTTCAGACTCTTTGGAAGCTGCTTCTGCAGTTACAAAACAAGCTGCTGAACTTGCAGGACAGTTGCTAGGTACCAGCACGTGGAAATGACTGCTGCAGGCAGCAGTAATTGGCTTCCTTTCTTCAGCAGTTTCAACAAGAAGGCCAAAGAACAGATCGGGGAGCTGGATTCTCATAGTTCTGGAGACAGGCATTCAAGTTATGCATGAGGCTTTTGTCCATATTGTGTCCATCCTGTCAGACAAGGAAAATCTGCTGAGTTATTAACCAGCATATTTCAGAAGTCCTCAGATTTGCTCAAAATGATGCTACTTCATTTACTCATTTTTTCCAACCAGCTTAAATGAGCTCAGCAACTTCTTCAGTGCCAAATAATGTGGATTTTATACTTCTTTCCCTTCCTTCACTCTTATTCAAAGACGTTGCTTTTCAGAAGTAGGCAAAGAAAAATTTTATAACCCTTAAAAATATGTATGGCCATTTTTTTTGCAGAAACAGTAAGCCTTTAGTAAGCCTAAGTGCTATGAAAATGTCATTGGTAGAAGTGCCAGTAGCCATGGAAAATTACTTGTTTTGAGGCAACCTTAAGTACAATAAAAGCTTGCCTTCTAATTTTACTGCTTTTTAAGACTTCCTTATGCAGATGCTGGAGTTTCTCTTGATTAAGGTAAGTGAGCCTCCAGGTGAATTTTTTTAGCCTATAGAATGTGCATGTCTTCCTGAATGCATGCTGCATTACTAAGGGACAAAAATAACAGTGGAATTTCTACTGCCTCCCTTGGAGGGAAGAATGATCTTTTCAGTAAGCAATCTTTCACCTCCCTGCTGCTGACACAGAAGATCTGCCCATGTTTGTCTAGGTTCTACATCAGTGCCTTTTGAAAGGACTAAGCATCTAATAAAGTCTAATTTAGAATGTTGAGAGAGGAAAATGTTTAACTGCCATCAGCATCTGGCTTATGTAATTTTTGTCCTAAGGTACTAAACACAAATTTTATGAGTTTTAAGGAAGGAGCATGGTTTCAAAGTCCAGATTCCAATTTTATAATTTAGGCAATTACTTTCTTGGTTATATGGTACCTTGTTATCACTTGCTATGGTTTGTGCCATGTGTTTATTGCCTAGTTTCTCTTATTTCTCTTATTTTGTTTCCTCTTTCTCCAGAACAGTCCCTTCCTGGGAACATGCAAGAATAGCAACTACACACCTGTGGAGCCCACTAGAGAGCCAATTGAGGTAATTGTTGCACCTTTTGCTGCATTTTAGGCAAATTATGCAAAGCTGCATCTCGTCTCTTAACACATCATCCTGAATTTATAGATTACGTAAACTATTACCAGTTTTTGGAAAGAGAATTCTGCCTTGCATTGCACTTTTTATTGTGTAAACAAATGTTTTCCTAAAAGCCAAACAAAATGAATTATATTCCTGCTGCAATTGTATCAAAACTGTAATCAAAATAAATAACCTAGAATGCATAATTAATTCAGATAGCAAGTTCTTCACAGTATGGAGAAGCTATCTTAGAATCCTGACCCCCAAATAATCTGAAGGTTTAGATATTCTGCTCTGAGGCACTGTTCTTCCTTACACTCAAGTAAGTTTAACCTGTAGAGGGCAGTCACCTTTACATATTGGATGTATGACTCTATACAAAGGTGATAGGAATCCCATTTCAAAGGGACTTAATTTCCACCATGATTGAGTAACTAACATGAGGCATGTTAAATAAACTGCAGAAACAGATATTGTGTGTAGGACTTGAAGAAATAGAGCAGTTATTTGCCTGGCAGTCAAAATAGACTGGGCAAGTTTGACAAACTGGGGGTGCTCATGATTAACCCAATTATCAAAATCTTTGTGTGCCTTGAGGGTCCCAAAAAACAGCAGCTGTTGTCTTAGCAAGTCATAGTTGCAAGGACTGGAATGGGATTTTTATCTGTAGAGCTAGAGTTACACTTTTAATAGGTAATTCTTGGACTTCCACTAAATCTCAACAGCAACAGCTTTTGAAGTGATAAAGAAGTATAGGGAGATGGTAAAGCAGCACTGTCTGATCTAAAAATAAGCCTGTCTGTCCTTTCTAGCCTCTGCAACCAGACTGCACTGGCTGATAGTGGAGCCTATTACATTTTTTTTTACAAGAACAGATGAATTTGTTGTGATTTTTTTTTACAGCAGCCATGCTTTCTGAAGTCCACTGGTCCATGTAGTTTTACTCTGGTAGAACTGTGCAGTCACAGAATAATTGAGGTTGGAAGGGACCTCAGGATATCCCCAGCCTGACCTACTGCTTGTAGCAGGGCTGGCCCTTTGATCAGTGTACACAGCTGTCATTGCTCTTGCAAGGGCTGGTCACTGTAACAATTTTAGTTTTTCCCTTGCTGCCTTCTTGGCTAATATGGTTGCTTGTTACCAGAAAGCAGGGGGAGACATTAATCAGCTCTGTTCTGCTGGTGCAAAACTCTGAGGTGTTCTGTAATGTGTGTTTGATTCAATATCTTCAGTTGGTGGGATATACTCAACAACTATTATGTCACCTAAAAATGTATGGTAAAGTACAGTTATTTAGAGCCTGACAGTTTTTTACTGGAACTTTTAAAGCTTTGAAAATTTGATTTTTTTCAAATTACATATTCAGTAAAAGCAAGCCATTTTTGAAAGTTTCTAAGGAAAGGATGGGTTCCTGGCAAGGTGCATGGGGAATGATAATAGAATAATAGAATAATAGAATATATAAGGTTGTTCCAATGCTTGGCTACTCTTTCAGTGAAGAAGTTTTTTCTAATATCCAACCTGAATCTTCTCTAGTGCAACTTGAGTCCATTTCCTCTTGTTCCTTCACTCGTTGCCTGGGAGAAGAGATGGACTCATCACACCTCCTTTCACACAGTGGTAGAGTGATAAGGTCATCCCTGAGCCTCCTTTCCTCCAGACTCAACAACCCCAGTTCTGTCAGCTGCTCCTCACAGGACTGCTATTCAAACCCTTCACCAGCTAATATAATAATGCATTAATAATATAATACATTAATATAACATTGTAATTTTGCAGGGGATTTTAGTATTGCTTTTTATTTGCTTTTACATCTGATGTCTTCTGAGACAGAGCAAGACTTCAGACCTGGATACCCCCACCTTGTAGGTCATGGACAAAATTTTTAGGCAGTGGAGAGGGAAAAAATAATCATCCTTATGGAATTTTGCCATAAGCAGTATTTCAAGATTAAATGTTTTGCCTTTGGAAAGGTTTTATGCTTTGGCTAGAAAATGTCACCAGAAGTAATTATTGTTTGGATAGTTTTCTGCAAAGAGGTGTAAAAGACTCTTGACTACTCTATAGGCACCAAACCAGGATCTATGTTTTAACTTGGTTTTGCCCTTCACTGTACATCTAAACCATATATCAATTCCACATTTTGTTTTAGCTACCAGATGAACCAATTTTGTAATTTCTCATTTCAGAACTGGGGCAGTGAACTGTCGTGTCCTGATCTTGCTCCATCTAGTCGTGTCCCAACATCAGGTGAGAAAGGACTCCTAACGTAAAATCACACATAGGAAAAATTTCATCTTTTGTTTCTAAAAACAATGAGATGTTGAAATTGCACATCCTAGATGGAAAGTAAACAATAAAAGCTGATATATTTAGCAGCAAAGGGAAGAAATCTGTCTTGCTATTTACAGTAAGTTCTACATGTCAGTAAGTATCTCTCTGTGGATAAATGTGATCTCATTTATTGTATGCATGTATCATATACATCATTCATCATACAGCAACATGGCAGATTAAAATTGCCCAGGAGGGTTAGTGACTAAGCAGTGCAATGCAAGTGCTGTGTGTAATTTGAAGATTTTACAGAGAAGATTTTTAATAGGAAATACTGATCTATGACCCAAACCTGTAAGCCAATCAAAAGATATTGAGTGTATGCATCTGTAAGCATATCTAGTCTGTTTTCATTTTTTTAACCTGTTTTAGGTTCTATTTCTTTCCATGTTACTGTAATACCCTGTTGCAAACAAAGGCAAGAAGTTAGGCATTTTGCCTAGGTGACACACAGAACCTGAGGATTTTTCCACCTTAAAAGTCTGCAAAAATGCCATCAGATTGGTACCTAAGACTTGCATGTTTATTCTATTAATCAGTACTTTGTCAGTGGTCAGTAATGTTGCTTTTATTCTCCTGCTGCTTTTTAGTACATGAGCTACGGCCTGCTGACATCAAAGCTGTAGGAGCACTTGGAGATTCCCTGACTGTGAGTACTGCTGAATTCCCACGTTTACAGTGAGAAGAGCAGCTGTCGATTTCTACCCAGATGTTGTCACATCAGGCATCATCAGACAGAAAACAAATTGCTTTGGCTTGGCAAAGCAAAACTCATCTACCTGGTTCCCTTTGCAAAGAAATAGCCTGGAGGGATGTGAGTGACACTGGCAATTGTGTAATCCAGTAATAAATTGTTCAGGCCAGGACAGAAATGGGATCCTATTCCCTGTTGCATACAGTTTATTGAAGTGTTTTTGAAAAGGGAAGTGGCTGTCTTGTAGGAATAGTCTCTTCTAACATGAAAGAAAAGAAGCAAAAGCGGTTGATGTTTTTAATGCAAGAAGACATTTTGCTGAAAATTCCCATGGAAATAATTGATTGCAAAATGAAATGCTCCCCACTTGAGATAATTCTGATACTTCTGTATTTCAGAGTTTTGCTTTCAGATTTTGCATCCTGGGTTAGATGTCTTCCAGTTAAAGCTCTGATGTATTTCAAGTACTAAGAAATGGATGTTTAAAACAAAAAGTGGACACACAAAAAAAAGGCCCCAGAGAAGAATAGCAGGGGATACTGCAGATCTGCACTGAAGTTTGCTGAGAAAAAGTTCTGTAATTAAATAGCCCTACAAAATTGATCTGGCATGGGAGGAAAGCAAACATTTGCGTCAACAGTTCCCATGAATTTTAACTCTTGAACTAAACCAGTGCTCCTTCTAGCAGCTTCTCTTCCTGGTTGAGTTCAGAGGGACTTGAAGGGTCTGAAGATGTTAAATAATCAGGCTTATCTTACAGGCAGGTGTGCATGTCTTCATTATGCATCATGCACCTTCTCATTAGCTCTGAAACTGATTTTGCTTGACCTGATGTAATCCTGCCTTTCCCCCTGCTGCAAAGCTTGGAGCTTTTCTTTGAAGAAATCACTAAAGCTCTACAAGTCTCCCTCCTATCCATTACCATGAATCTTAAAATTAATTGCTATATTTCCTCCCCCCACATCAAATGCTAGGTATGTGCACTAGCACATATATCTTATTTTAAAAATATTAGTTCTTTTAATATATGAACTATCTCAGAAAGCCCTAATCATAGGGGCCAGATTATGATGGTTGAGGTCTCTGTCTGAAGAGCTGAGCAAGGCAGGTTCTCATAATGTCATTATCCATGCAGTTCCTGCCAGTTGCCACTGCCACAGCCAGGTGTTTTTGGGGGTTTCATTAAGTGATTTAGTTGGGGGGCCAGAAGGACTGGCAGAGCATTTCCCACGTGTACACACACACCTCCCACAGCAGCCACGTGTGCTTGGTACAGCATAACCCTGGCAAAGGGGGACTGCAGCAGCAAGGTCCACCAAGGCATGGATTGTCCTCCTGATACTCCTCACAAGATCCCTGAATGCAGTCAGTGTTTATGGCTAAATTGGTGCCATGGCTTTTTTGAGGAATACAAAATTAGGTGAGACCACCAAAAAACTGTAAAGCTGCAGAAGAACCCTTCCCATGTTTGCTGCCCTGAATACGAGTCAGGGTGTTTGACCTTGCTAGAGCCCTGTCCCCATCCTCTGAGCTACTCAAATTCAGCACAGAGGTCTTTGTTCTGATGGGTTTATGTATTTATTTAATTTTGAAGGATATGAAAGTTCACAGTGCAGGAAGGAAGGCTGTATCAATCTAGATACAGTTGGAGATTAATGAAACATTGAGCAATTTAGTCATGTCACTGGTTAGAATGTCATGTCACTGACTTCTCTAGCACCAATTCACAGTGAAAGCAATAGACACACCAACATGCTTATCTATATTAGCAAAAAAATCCTGTCTACCCCTCATCAAGTCTCTGTGTTAAGTAGCAGACTGGATCCAGGAGAGGAAAAATGGATTGTACACCAAAGATTTGTTTTCTTGGCAGATTAAAAAGCAGCTCCTCTGATTTATGTACAGCTAAAACTGGATGGGGATTTTCCGTCAGTGTTTGGGGCTTTTTTCCTGGATTATTAAGTCTCTCAAAATCATCTTTCTTCCGGAAATGCCAGGATGAGGCATTTTCCATCAGAAAAGAATCCAAACAAATGTAGAGCTGTTGATATTAATCTGGGTCCCACTGGGTTGCTAAAACAGTGTGAGTAGCATCTTTTAAGTCTTATGTACTTGACCTTACAGTCCTCTGGCTGGACTATATCTCCTTTGATGCTCGATGGTCTGCTATCTAGATGAGTTCCTTTTGTGTATGAGGAGAAGCACAGAAAATGAAGTATAGGAGATGCAGGGCTGCCCACAGGCCAGTGTGTGGTGGTAAATAAGGACATGGATCACTTATGCTAAAACTGGGATATTGCAAAAGCTTGGCTGGATGTAGAGTAATGTTACCAGAATGCTTCAGCACTTTCACAACATGATGTCTATCTTACCTAAATTTGTACGAGCTTTTTTCTTTTAGTATTTGATCAATTGTTATTTCCATCTTTTCCAGACTGCAGTAGGAGCCAAAGTACCAGACCTACAAACAGACTGGATAGGACTTTCCTGGAGGTGAGTGAAAATGATCATTTTTTTTTCTGTTTTTGTCCACACAGTTAAAATTGTGGGTCACCTGGTTGTTACATCTTTGCGTATGTGAATTCAGGGGAAGGATGCTGATAGCAAATATTGCTTGATAAGGATTGGAGGGGTCAGGACTGGAAGAGAAAAGGAGTGATTGCTGCTGGGGGTGGGGTGTGGGTGGGTTGTGTTCGGTTTCGTGAGCTTTTTCTTGCTTCTTTTGTTCTTTTTTTGTGTGTGTGTGTTAACCCACCTGATTGCTACAGGTGTGGTCCTGTGTCACAGTACCTTTTGGCCTTTTGCTAGTCTCTCTGGAGCTTATTCAAAATGTTGCTGTGATTATCTGCTGCAGTGTCTAATGCTAGAAGGTCTGAGTGAGTGTGGACTGGCATGAACATGGTGGGAGCACTGCATGCATTCTCAGTGAAGGTGTTCCAAACACCTTTGCTATTGCAAGGTGGGCAAACAATGCACATCAGAGGGTGTGAAGCTCGATATCCATGCTGGAGTGGAAGGAAACTGCCTGCTCCCCATGGGCAGACATAGGGTTGATGAGTGTGGGCATGTATACATTGTCCTCTTTGCTCTTTTTGCATCCCTTTGCATGTGTCTGTAGGCATGGTTATTTTCAGGAGGGGCTGCCACAAGTGGTGTGAGACTGAATTGGCTCTGCACACAGACAAGTTTTGAATGGTAGAGGCAGAGGCTCTATGTAATCAGCATTGCAGAATTGCAAATAGGTAGCTAATGAATATTTAATGCAGTCCCTCCTGTGCATAGCTGCACTCAAATGTAGTTTCAGCAAGGAAACGTGGAGCAACTTTAGGGAGGAAATAATGCCTTTCTGTGGTAGGTGTCCCAGCATGTCCATATGAAAAATCAGTTCTCCCAATATGGTTTGTTCCCAGCCTGAAGGCATTGCTTCTATCTTAGTGCTGCTCTGCTTTATTTATGTGAGTTATCCTTTCAGTACTTTCCCTGAATTCCTGTGGTTTATCTCCTTAGTCCTGTTTGAAGCAAGTATTTTGGGGAGGAGGTTGTTTTTTAATTCTTGGGCTGCTACAACAACATATGGTGACAATAAGACAGATGGCTGCAGGATTAACCCTACTGGGTGATTTTGTTCTTTCCCTTTGTAGTATTGGAGGTGATGACACGCTGGAGATCCAGGCTACTTTACCCAGTGAGTATCCTAGAAAAGCAAAAGTTGGGTATTACACTGAAAGTCATTTAAGTGGATGCTAGGAAACATCTGGAAATGGTCATTCTTTCCTTGAAAACGGTGGGGATGTCCATCTGCTGTGGGTATAAGCAGTTCATGTGAGTGAGAGGTGAAACCCAGGCTCACCTGATTAGCTGTAAAGTTGATTCAGCCCCTCCACATCATAGGACCTGCATGTGATTTTATCATCCTTTTGACCAAAAGAATTAGGAGTAAATGTGCTGAAGGTGACAGAAGTTCATGGTAGACCTGCTCCTCCCTTATTTTGTTTTGTGCTTTGTAGTGACTGTCTGTAATGTCTGTGGACAAAGGAAGGGTTATGAAACAATTAGCAGTCCATCTAGCCAGGATTTTTGACAAAGCTATGGTTCTTGATGATTTCAAGTTGCTACATAGAAGTGGAAAAAAATCTAGAAGTACTACAAATTTTTGCCCTAGTGCTCTGTGTAATTGGGCCTGTAGTTTCCATAGAAACCACTAAGTGGTCAACAGTGACAATAAATTGGAAGGCACTTGGTTTACAATGGCTGCTCTATTTGTATGTGATCCATGCTGTAGAGCAGTTTGACAATACCTGACATTGTTAGTAATAAAATCTGGTGTGCTTTGCCTTGTACCAGGCATATCACTGCGTTTGAAGAAAAATAGAAGGCACAATTCATTTATGCATTATCAGTGAGGTTCTATAAAGAGTTTCAGACAGCACTACAGACACAGTAACAAAACCAGTTTTCAGACATCATGCTTCCCCACTGAAAGTTTCAGTGAAATCTAGAAAATTGAAACAATTTCACTTCTCTGACACAAGTACTATTGTCTAGCTGGAGGAGTGAGAGGTAGAGGGCCATATTCAGGGCATCTGCTTCTGGTACATGAAAGAAAGTAACCACAAATGCTCTGACACTTAAATTCAAGACTGGTGATTTGCCCAAGATCCACCTATGCATCTCCTAGGCCACCAGGCCCTGACTCCTCAGGCCCATGGAGACAAATAATTGCAGTGATGAAATTTGGACAGTAAGTAGAGCCTTCAAAGCAGATGTGTCTCTAGCTCCTGTAAAGTCATAGTGAATGAGGGGAAAACACAGGTCTGTGATCTCACCACTCCATTGGCTCCTGCTTCTGCAGGGAGGCAGGGCTGCTGGTTGTGCTGTGAATGGTTAAGCTCTGTGGTTTTTCTTTTTAAGACATCTTGAAGAAATTCAATCCAAACCTCTCTGGCTTCTCCACTGGCAGTTCTAAGGAAACAGCTGGATTCAACGTTGCGGAGAGAAACGCCTCAGCACGGTAAGGGCAATCCCAAATGAGAAAGGCAAAGGAGTGAGAAGTGATGGACTGGCAGGTTACCTTTGTGATGCATGTCAGGGCTGAGGTAATGCTGATGACCTGCTGGTACTCAGCATGTTTCTGTGATCTGATGTTTTTAATTGTGAGTTTCAGGTTTGTTGTTGTTTTTTTTAATTCAATTTAGTATTTCAGGGATTATTTGTTGTCTTTCTCTAAATTAGACACAAGCTTCCTTTCTTTATTCAATATCTGTCCATTATTTTTGAGCCAATGCCTTAGTTATGCTTCTAATTCAACCAGTACCTTTTTTCTGCCCAGTCTTCAGTGTACAGGTCCCTAATTCACTGTCAGCCAGTATCTATAATGAGGAAAAAATTCATGAGCATCTCTTTTATTCCTTGATTTCTAGAGAATGTGCCTGAAACTAACAAATAGAAGCCCACTCCTAACCTAATGGCATTAAAAAATATCCCTCTTTGCAGTGCAAAGGAAAAAAAAAAGCAGCTGAGAAATAACTCCTTTCTCCTCCTGAAGAAAAAAAATCTACTAGTCTGTTAGCAACCAAAACATGCAAGAATTTATATGGCTTACACTGTGCCTGCTCTATGAATACTCACAGAATTGGTTTCCAAAGCTTTTTGTGACGCCTTTAACAACCATTAAATCTGCTGCAAGAGAGATTTAGGATAACTATCAAAGCCTGTATAGCTACTAAATATTTCATAGGTTCCCTGAGCAAAGCTGACTCAGCGTGATCAATATGGCTCTAGGAATCCAAATAATGTGACTGCATTTGTGTAGCTGCTGGAGAGAGGCCTGACTTACCAGCTCAAGCACAGTCTTTTTCTAGTATATCAGGAGCTCACTTCCAGCTGGTGTCTCAGCATGGTTTGTGCTTTGGCCCGTGGATGTTGCATCCTGTCCAGAGCTGGACTGGGACTCTCCAGCCTGGCAGTCCCACAATGTAAGCACTCTGTTCCAGCCCTAAGACAAGCCATAGGAATTTAAGGCCGGATCAGGAAGGCTGGTTAGGTGCCCAGTTTCTGTGTCAGCACCAAACTCCCCCACTAGATTTTTGAAGCGAGTTATGCAACTCAATGTCTCTGTGCATCTGGGCCATTAGTGTTTTTTCCCCAAAAAAATGCACTGAGGCCAACTCTGAGATGGGAAAAACTCATACCAGTTGCCTGCCACTTGGCAGCCATCCCAGCTGAAGCCTTTTCAGATCAGATTATTCACTTGTGCAACTTGGTCCTTCGGTGTTTGCTCGGCCTTTTGAAGCATCACTTTCCTTATGCTGATTCCTGCTGATCCTGAGATCCCCAGCAATGAGGAGTGGGAATCAAGAAGGTGACGTGCTTTTAGAGCACGCATCTAAAATTTTCTCTTCTCTCTCCTAGTGATATGCCAGCCCAAGCACGTGCATTGGTGGAGCTGATGAGAAGCAGCTCAGTAAGTGGGATTTGGGCCCCACCTCGGTGCTGCCGTGGTCTCTGGGAGATGACTGTAATTACTGGGATGCTTGAGGCATGGAGAGTGCTTTACTGATGAAAGAAAGAAATCCTTGTCTCTGCGGCACTTTCCAAGATGAATGTGCCAGATGAATTACCCCTGATGTAGGGTGCAGCGTGGCCAGGAGATGTAAGGATGGTAGTGAGGAAGAGGAGAAATCTGAAGGCTCTGGTGAGATCACAGGATTGCTTTGTTGAGCAGCAACCTTCAAAGTGAAGGTCATAAAGGCTGAGTTAAAATTGCTGAAGCAGGTACCTGCAGACCAACGTGAGTCACAATATCCACAATACTGGGAAGAGAGACTACTGAAGTCTTTGCAGGAGAAAAAGCCCTCTCAAAGTCTAGTTTTGAGCAGTCAAATAATTAATCAGTGACCAGTAACCTCAGGAATGGATGAATTTCTGTCACACCATAATATTTTAGAGAATTAGTAGGGGATCTAGCACTGTGGGCCAGTCTGCTGTGCTAACTCCACTGAGGGCTGCAAAGGGCATCAAAAGCAGGGAGGGGAAGAAATCTGAGAAACCCAAGGCTGCCCTGCTCTGAGTGTTGGCTGAATTTGAGTGGATGACTGTCTGGGTGTGAGCTGTGGGTTCAGGGAGAGCATTCCCTCTAAGGGAGTGGGAGTGCCTGGTGCTCCTTGGCTCAGACTGAATGGGAAAGGAAGGCACTGAATAAGCAGGATTTGTCAAAGCATGTGGCTCTCTATGCCAGAACTCTTGATGGATGCTGCATGCTCACCCCACTGTCAGTTACTCTGCCTTGCCAATTGTTTGGCAGAGTGAAGGGAGCTGGCATGGCTTTTCAATAGAATAGAAGAAGAGGGGCTGCCGTGCTTTGTTTTATTCACAGCTTTTTTATGCATTTTTTTAAAAAGGGAGAGGAGTTTGTCCCTGCCATACCATTGCCTCTCCATGAAAGTCTTTCTGAGCAAATTGATGGTTAAAGAGGAGAATTCAGACCTATGGGTGATTCCCAGGCTCTCCCTCTATTTGTGGGATCCTTTCGCAGATGTTTGTTATGTAAATGCACTACACTAAAAATAGTTGCCTTTGATTCCTTTCTTTGTACTGAATGTTACAAAATGTTTTGATGAGATCCAGCTCTCAGCAGCGCCTTTTGTTAGCTTGTGGTGACGTGGATGCTGCAGCTGCCCTTATATGAGCTCAGTGAAGTCACCAGCCTCCTGGACTCTTCTATTTTAATCCAGCTGTCTGTTCCCTGGGGCACCCCTTGCCCCTCCTGGCCACGGGGTAATTCTTGCCCAGCTGGCAGGGATCCCCAGCAGCTCCAGTTCCACAGCTACATGAGTCACTCCAGCCTCCTCTCCCACACGGCTTAATCCCCACGCTGCCTGCAGTGTGCAGCCATGGCTGGCAAATCTCTCCTGTCCATCCCTGTTCTGAAGCTGACATTCATTTAGGGATGCTTGCTGCCGCAGACACATTTCCGTGCCTGGTTACCCTGACAGAGCTTGTCTGCTGAAGGGAATTTCCTTACAGAAGCCAAGGTGAATTGCAGTAGACTAGCAAACAGTTCAGATTTTCCCCCTGGAGAGATGCTCTTTCTTTGCCAGCTTAACTCAGCATACCTCCTTTGTTCTGCCCTACCGTCTGTGCCCCATTTAGCCCCATTTGTGAATGTTACCTCTGCATGCCTAAGCAATGGATACTGCAATCTGTTTATTTTATGTGCCACTAGAAAATTAACTTCAAGGAAGACTGGAAGCTGATTACCATCCTTGTTGGAGGTAGAGACCTATGCCAGTACTGCTTGGACAAGGTTTGTATCTGAATTAGACGTGCTCATCCAGGCATTTGGCAGGTGACCAGCCCTGGAAACATAGCCTTTCTCTCTCTCAGGGAGCCCAAGTTCCTCTTTATTTAAAAAGCACTTATAGTCCTGCCCCTTTCATCTCTATTGTATCAGGAACAAGTGCACAGCTTTTAATACAGGGCCACTGCAGCTCTGGAAAAATGCATTATTTAAGTACTAGGAACCTGCTCACATTGAACAAAACACAAAGATTAAGCTGAAGAGCTCTCCCTGCTTAACTGGACAAAGTAATCAGTGTGGTGTCTCAGGCAGGTTAGAGAACACAAGTGAAGACTTCTGGAAAACATTTCCACACAATAATTGCTGAGGATGCCCAATTCTTGCTTCAGAATGACACCCAAAATAATAACATCAGTTTATGGTGAAAAACATGTCTTTTCTTTAGCTGTCAGTGGTCATCCCCTCTGAAACTGTGTGGCACAGACTGAGGGTCTGTACCCCAGCTTGTTGAAATGACCAGACACTGTTCTCTGTTTTGCTCTTTCCTTTACAGGCTGCTGTCTGAAGCCTTTGTCCCCACAGCTACACCTCTATAACTATAGTCACGAAGTTGCTTTGCTTATGGGCTTTGTGCAGTCTGACTGCCTTCATATCAGTTTCTCCAGACAGGCAGTTTGAAAAAAAGATATTGTTCTGTTCATAAGGCAAACCAGTCTGCTCTGGGTCCCATAAAAGACAACCCAAAATCCAAAAATGTGATCAATATAGTCATTATCAGGGAAAGGCTCTGCCAAGATACTTCAGGATTTTCTACAGAGATTAGAGGAGTATAGTAATGGCATAAAAACACAAGCGCTATATAACCTCTATCCGTGTGCCAGTAAACTTCTTGATCTGGAAAGATATCTGCCAACAACAACAAAAAAAAAGGAGCATCAAGTTGGNGCGCAAAAGTATGTAAAGCACCTTCAGGACACTCTGGATATTTTCTATAAGGAGGTAAGCTTTTAAGATACCCTAGCAAGCTATGTTCCTGGCAAGTACACTGATGTTTTTCTCACCTCTGATAGACTTTCTGTGATTATATTTCATACAAGGTCATCTTTCAAATAGCTGGAGTCAGACTGTTGTTCAGTGCTGCATTTCAATGACTGGACTAGCTAATGCCCTGAGAAAGAAGGCTGCAGTTTCAGAAAAACTGTGTTTGGTAATATTTATGGTGTGGACCAAACATACCATGACAGTTTTCGTGGCTAAACCAACCATGAACAGTTTCATTTACCCTAGAGCAAATGGAAATGTCCCAGGGAGTGAAGCAGCATTTTGGCTAGTTTGTACTAGCTGCTGGAATTTTTTTGGCTGGCATCCACTCCCTTCCCCCTCCTTTTACACAACATCCTTGCACATGCCATTGGCTGCAGCCAGTGCAGTTTGCACTGACTCCCTGACCTACAGATGGCACTTCTTGCTCTTTGTAGTGGTATCATGTTCTGTTATTTGTAACATGTCTGTGTCTGGTTATTATAATCCTCACAGCTCCCAAGAGTCTTTATCAACGTGGTGGAGACGCTAGAGTTCTCTGGACTGCGTCAAATCGCAGCAAGCTCTTCAGAGTGTGCTTTGACAGCAAAGTAAGTGAGCAAAACAGCTCTTTGCCTATAAAGTGATATTTTTTTGGCTCAGTCTCAGTTTCTACAGGAGGACATCCAAAATGAGCTTTCCAAGCTACTTGCATTGCTGCCTTTACCTGATGCACTAGTTCCCATCAACTTTCTATTACTTCTTGCATTACTCCAGCTAAAAAGCGTGTCCCTGTAGATAGCAGGGTTCTCACTTCTCAGCTGTAAGGCAGCATGACACAGCACAAGTCAACATATGATTGCTGTACTGCTGAACCTCGAGGGCTCCTTTGCCCAGCCATCTGCTGGTCAGCAGCACAGGCTGACATGCCTGATTCCTCTTTTTGTATCCAGTGCTGCATTACCTCTGCTGCAGGTGGGGCTGCATACAGCAGAGCACAACCAGGAGCTGCTCCTCACACCAGATGAAGGAGACCAAAATCTTAACTCAAAGAAGGTTGAGAGACTTGTTTTAGAAAGCAGCTGTGTCTTTAAAGGCATCAGAAGGGACATGAAAAGCCTCTTTAGTCTTGCAGAGAAAGGTATAACAAAGACCAGTAGTTGGAAGGTGATGCCAAATGAATTCAAATTAACTTAGGCAGAGATTTTTAAAAACACAAGTGATTAACTACAGGAACACACTGAAAGGGAAAATAATGAATTGTTGATCTTGCTCAATGTCTTCATATTCATTCTGAGCACATTCTTAGAAGATGAATTTCAGTGAAGCGCAAGTTATTACCTCTTGTTATGAAGGTAACATCATAAAACAGAGTGGTGCAAGGACTTAGACTACATGAAAAATTTGTCTTTTTAAACTTTAAACTCCCAGATGTCTGAAACTTTGCTGTAAGCCTATTCATGGGATGGGTTTTCTTGTTATTCTAACACATGTGATTTCCTGCTAATGTGTGGCATACTGAATGCTTTTTTGTGATTGACTCAAGAGTTGTGGATGCTGCAGGTCTTTCTGCCTGTGATGGGTGTTCATTTTGAAAAGTAAGTCAGTAGAGATTTTTCTTTTCTGAAGTATCTGTCCATTCCTAAGCCACCAAGGTGGTTCACCCTTCTGCCTGTGAGCTCTGAGCACCTATCCTGAGCTTCTTGAAGCAGACACACAGTGCCAAAGAGCTGTGAATAGACTATCCGAGACTGGCTTTTAATTCTAGTATTTCTTTCGTTGAAGGAAAGTTTGCCCATGTTTATTAAACCCAGAGGAGAATTCTTCTGAATTACAAGAAATTAAGAGAGTTAACAGAGATTTTCAGGTAATGCACTGATTTTATAACTGGTCATCTTCACTTGTGTCTCTTTTTATTGCTCCCCTCACTGGCCTTCCTGTCATGCATATCCTCAGCAGTACAGAGAGGGATAACTGGCAAACAACTTGGCTACAGGCTAATCACAACCATACCCAGCTAACCAGTTAGTAGCAGTGCAGGACTTTCCACATTGCCTTATGATGTGACCTCAGTTCTGAGCTGGGTGCAGATGGAGGCCAGTTCTGTTTCCAGCTACTGTTTCAAAAGCCGAAAAGGATTTAGTAATGATGGCTGCTTTGTTGATATGTGTTTGTCTGTTATGAGTCCAATGAGTAGCTCACATGAATTAACACGTCACTGCAAGAGTGACAAATGACCTTGCATCAGCTGTTTTGTGGTTACTCTTAGCAGAAGAAATTAACTAAACCAACCATGGGTCAGCTTGCCATCTGAGAGTAACTTTTCACAGCCTCAGGCATAAGATTCACTCAAAATTAACAGAGGCTATAAATAGCTATTGGAGCAGAAGCTTTTTCTATCAACGTTCTTATGAACACAGGAATCACTGTATCACATCACATTATGTTCTCCATTCTGGCTCTGGCAGTGGCTGTTGTCCAATGAATGTACCAAAGCTCAAGAAATTCACCCTGGGTAATGCTTGTATGAGCCTACTAGAGGGGTCATTTTCCTTAACTAAGGAAGAAGGATTAGGAATGTTTTGAGATATGACCAGGAACATTAACAATTATACCCATAAGATGGAAAGTTACAATGAGATGGTTTTTTTTATTTGTATGAATGTCTGTGACCATAGTTTTTGAAAGTGACAGGTAATTTTTCAATGTTTAAGTATTTTAATTCAAGCACACCTTTCTGAAAAATCAAGTGTGCTTCAGCCTCAAGTTGGCATTCTGGACTCATTTGCCATTTCTAGAAATATTGGCCTTGTTCCTTTTTTTAATATAATTTTCTGAAAATTTTAATCTCATTGCAGCTGTGCAGTTTTGATTTCTATAAGTAAGGTTTGAACTACATTTTTTTTCTGTTTTTTTTTTTAATTAAGAATTATGGGGTTTATATTTTTATTTATATTTACACTTTATATTTTTTACTTTTTATTTTGCTTGGAGTTATCCAGCTTCTGTGCGTTTCCCTCATGAAAATCTCTTCATGAACCAAATTATTTTCTTAGCCATTTTCTTGACTGCTTTATAACATTTAGCTGGACTTATACTAACAATTTACAGCTTCCTACACTGAAAGATGTGTAATCTGCATGTTTCTGATAGCTGACAAATGTTAGATGAGCCTTGCAAGTAACTCTTCTGTTTTCACTAATTATACCACATGCAGGCTGAAGCCCTGCAGCTGATCAGCAGCGGTCGGTACGAACAGCGGGAGGACTTTGCTGTTGTCACCCAGCCATTTTTCCGGAACACCCTGTGGCCCCTGGACAGTGTGAGTCCTGTCTTGCTTTCCCATTATGCAAGGGCCAGTTATCTTTATGTCTCTTAAGCCAGTAAGATCCATGCCATAAGGACTGTGTTTTCTTCTCTTTGCACGGTCCAGTGGCACAGTGTGGAATCTGTGGTAAGAGTGAGAGAGGAGAAGACAGGAGGTCTCACAAGAAGCCAAGAGGATTCACAGGGCTGCTTGTGACTCAAAATGGCTTTAGGAAACATTCATAGTGTGCACCCATAGACTAGGCACCCTCTGACTTCCTCTAAACTGCATGTTGCTTCCCTTGTTGAGGTTGATTAGCAGTCACCACAGTTGCCTGATTTAGGTTATGGAATGTGTTCAGTTTTTCTTCAAATGGAGACTAGCACTTGAATCTCTGACTCGTCCAAGCATAGAAACATGAAGCAGCCTTTGAAACCAAGCACTGATTCTCCTTCTTTCCTCCAGCCTTAGCATTATGTATGCTGTGTAGTTAAGGATACAAATATGCAGCATGAATCCTCGTCAAAACAATCCAGTTTTGCATAGTACAGGTCCTTTTTTCATACCATCCCCTTTTTTTTTCTGTCAGCCTACAAGGTCAACCAGTGGTCACCATGCAGGTAGTGCTGAGGCAAATTCCCCCTAAAAGAGACATTTGCCACAGTTGGATAAGCCCACCATTTTTATTGTTATCTGAAATTCAGCAGAAATTTCAACACTTGAAATGTTGTAAGTCTGAGTCACAGAAGTTTAAAAAGCAACAATAAGCATTTTTCTATCAGCTCTGTACAAAATGGAATGTGGGTCAATGGCAGGGTCCTTGTAACAGCCGTGACTGTTGGCTTAATGATAAGTTTGGTTTTGTTATGAAACTTTCTGTGTGAAGCTGAGCAGACTGCATTACACAGAAGGTCTCAAGGTGAAGTAATCAGCCCATAGTTAGGAGCACCTAAGTTTATTTCCAGTGTGAAAATATGAGCATATTGCCTTTAGGAAGATACCAAAATTGTGAAGTGGGTACATCTAGTACAGTATACTATTTGATATATATAGATATACTATTAGATATATATTAGATATATATATGTCAGGTCTCAAAGATTGAAATTTGCTGAGAAATAAATTTTTGCTTTTATTGCAGACCAGCAAGCCAGATATGAGTTTCTTTGCTGCAGACTGCTTTCATTTCAGTGTAAGAGGCTATGCTGAGATGGCCATGGCTCTCTGGAATAATATGGTAAGGGGTTACAAATTAGATCTCTATGTGTTTGTGGTAGCAGTACCTAAAAAAATCATGAGAAAGGTGTCTGAAACAAAAGAGTAAGCAAGACATAAAACTGATACCCTAACAAGAGGGGGTTGCTCCACTCTGAGGTTCTTCTCACTCTGCGTTGCTTAGCAATTTAATCCAAAGTGATTATATTGATTATATGTGATTATATGAAATGGTGTAAGTCTTTGCTCATTCAAAATGAGAAATCCCAAGAGTCTTAATGTAATGAAAACTTCCTTTCTGATTTTGTAAATAACTTGCATTAAAAGAAAAAGTCAGCCTAGTTAAACATTCAGTTCTGTAGGTTTGCTGAAAATGTCTGTTCAATGAGCTTGCGCTTCTTCTGTGAATTCTGTTATATTTATTAGGAAAACATATATGGGACTGAATTTTTGCTGCCATTAATAGTGTGGACATGTTGTACCACCCACTCTTGTATCTGAGGCAGTTTTAGTAGCGTCATTGAAACTAATGGGGGGCTGAAATCAAATTTATGATGCTTGTAATCACATTCCATCTGTCATTTTGGGGGAAATGATAGCTTTCAAATAGTGTTGGAAGGAGGTGTCAGAGGCACACGCTAGACTCAATAGCTCCAAGGTCACAGTTGCTTTCAGAAATGTTTCCCCACACTGGAAGGAAGACTATGGTGTTTCTATGCCACAGCAACATTTCCTCCCCTTGTCTTGTAAACACCAGTAGCCAAATGCATTGTGCTAGCAGAAATCCTGCATTCTGGTTTGTACAAGAAACAAGCATAAATAGAGGGGAATTTCTTTTCCGTCCAAGTAAAAGTCTGAGCAAGATAAGAAACTTCCAGGGTAGCCCAGAATGAGCTTGAAAATAAGGACTGGAAGATGCAGGGCAGGAATCTGTGCAATTGCCTGGTATAGCATATAAGCTGTAGATCCAGGATTATAGAATGTACAATGCAAGCACATGCTTGGAGTAATTGATTTGTGCACACACGGCAAATCTGCCTGTTTTCCATCAGGCTTTCCTGTCTGGGACTCCAGATGACAGCAGGCTGGTAGGCTTCACTCTGCTTCATAGCTTAAAGAGGGCTAATGGTGGGCCAGAAACCCCAGGCAAATACAGAAAAATTGAAATTGAGCATAGCTGAGGGTTTCAAGGGAAAAAAAGAGACTGTACCTGGGCATATGGCGGTCTTAAATTGGGTTTCTGTTGCCATGTGGTATTCCTATTGGCTATTACTCATTCCTGAATCACCATCAGTCTTTTTTCCTATGCCACCAGAGTTTTTTTTTTCTGTCCAGACTGTCACTCATTTCCTACGCATATGAGGATATTGACACAAAGCTTTCTACTGGGGTGGCAGGGTTCAGGTTCTTAGTGATGCAAAGCACAACTATTCCCTCCCATGGAGATCTGTCAGTCTATGCCAACTGCAGATATTGCTGTTTACTATTGAAATCTAGTTCTTGTAACACATCCCTTCTTTTCCCTCGCAGTCCTTGTACGGCAAGGCTGTGCAAGCTTTCTGTAGGGCTGTATTGTTTCCCTGCTCCCTGAAAAGCTCGGCAGGCTGCAGGCTTATGGCCAAATGACATGGATTCTTGTCAGTGCACATAAAGGGCCAGACTGTGCCTGGCCACTGTGTGGGTAGGCAGGGGTTGGGATAGCTTACAGACTCTCTCCCTCCCCATAATGTTCTTCACCCTTTTGGCTTTGTGCAAAACAAAGTGTGCTCCTGTTCTCTGAAGTCAGAGGACTCTGTAGTTTTAAGGGGTTTCTGCTGGTCCCAAACCCACCTTGTCAGGTCTTTGGCCGAGGTGAGGAGACACATGGACAGTGTTTGGTTTGTGTTCTGCCTCCATGCTTGCCACATGCTCTAGAGGAGCTGTGGGTTTCTTCAGGACTTATCCTGTATGCTCATGGACTTGAGGATACTGTCATCTTTAAAGCTCAGAAGCTAATGCTCCTGAAGAACAGATTGCATAGAGATGAAGTAAGCATGGGTGGTTACAGAATTTTGCATTTTGTTATCTTTTGTCTGGGCTCTGTGCCAGAACCCTTACCAAGTGCCCTGGCATGGGAAGAATTACAATTATCTACAAAGAACCAGTTGCACCGCAGGCAGGATGCTGTGAGATATGAGCCACACATTGTACAAATAACAGCAAAGAGCTGTTCCCTTTAAGGTGCAAGAAAACTACCAAATTCAGCCTTCACTGCATTAGCTGGTGGGTGGACCAAGCGATTAGGAGTCCTAAAAGAGTCCATTAGGACCCCACAACAACAACAGAACTTGGCATCCTGCTTTGCTTCTCATCTTCTCTTCACTTGTTAGCTTTCTTCTCTTCCCTAGCTATACTGTCTGTGGTTAATATCTTTTTATTTTTCAGTCTCTGTTAACTTCTTTCTGTTTGTGGGTTTTTTTGGTTTTTTTTTGTTTTAATTAAAAATGAACTAGAGAAAGAAAGTATTCTCAGTGTTTCCATATGAGAATCTTACAGATAAAATTTGTTTTTTCCATGTTGTGTTGGTCTTGCTGCTGCATTGTTTTCTTCAGCATGTAGCTGACACTTCAATCCCTTGGGGACAGTAAATGCCTGTATGGACAATAGCAGAAGCAACAGCCGTCCTCTGTGCTGTATTCCCAGAAGTGCTGGATGACAACTTTGCAGTTCTCTGTGGACCAATCTTGAAGTCATTACTTCAGGCATGTCCGTACAACAGTTGTAAACACTTCAGTTAACATGACTGAGCAAGCCTCTACTCGTTAGCTCAACTATGGCAACCGGTGGTATGTGCACTCCTAGCCAAGCACAACTGCCTGCTGTTAGCCTGGGCATATCTGATGTTGGGCTGGAAATAGGCTCTGGGTGAGCCTGTGGTCAGCTATTGCAGCTTAGCTGACAACTGATAATATAAAAGGCTCTGTTTAACTCGCTCCTTGCAAGATTGTGAACCCAGTTTCAGCTAAAACTCCTAGGGAATTTCTTGTCTGAGTGAAGACTGCAAAGGTTGGCATCACCCCATCCTCTCTCTGTAACTGTGTCATTTCTGAAGTAACTCCCATCACCTTGACACCTAGGCACCTTTCTTTAAGTAATGTGCTAAGTAATACATCTAACATCTGTCATGTGGCTTTTTTCCTTTGTGGTTTACACTGCCATTTGAGATGAGTACACGGCAGAACTGGGTGTAATAGTGAACCACTTTGCTTTAGCTGAACATTTAAAATATGTTGTATTCAGAGCAATGCAAAAGGAAGAAACACTTATCCCATTCCTTGCTTCGGAGGGAGTTATTCTGCAGCCAGTACATCAGATTCTCAATGTCTTCAGTTCACAGGTGTTAAAATGTTTGCAAACTTTCCTCTGCTCCTTCTACCACACTTCTTTGTTACTGCAAGCAGCAAAAGATTGGATAAGAAGTTGTAACTGTCTGAATCAAGAGAGTCTGAGAAGAAAAAAATTCATCATTATGTTTAACATTGCTTTTCTCTTCTGTAGCTGGAGCCAGTTGGTGAAAAGCAGACTTACAACAACTTTACCTATGACAGATCAAAACTCAGGTGTCCAAACCCTGTAAGTAAAGGTCAAGGTGCTCTCTCCATTAATTACCTCTATTTTTTCTCCTTTCTTCACACTGGTAGAGCTCTTTAAAAGAGTATCTTTGTGAAGGTTTCAAACAGCTAAAATATACTCCCGTTTTGTAACAGACAGGGAAATCTACTTAAGATTTAAGACAAAAATATTTATCCTCACTGCAGTGGAAAGCCTCCCATTAAAGCTAGTTCTAATGAGTCTATGTATTTCCATTTGCTTGTTTGCAGCAAGCAAATTAGGAAGTGGTGCCATAATTTCTGATTCTGAGGTAGTTTCTTTTTTGTGTTCTTGGAATTTTCAGGCAATAGAGCGGGAGAGTGTTTGGGCTATGATAGAGAGAAGACAAAACCAACTGGTTGTCTAAAGGTCTACCATTCCTCTCTGAGAAGGGCCGGTGGCATATTGTTGGAATACTGCCCTTGAGTGGTCTGTGGTCAATTAAAGCCTTTGCTCTCCTTTTGTAGGAGAAACCTTTTCTTTCCACACGAAGAAATAGTGGATTTGGAAATTCAGATCTCAGCTTGAAGAAAACAGAATCTTCAGTCCCCTACTGGGCTGTTATTGTGACTGCAGTAGCCGGGGTCCTGGTGGGTTCTTTGCTTGGCTGGGTTGTGTCACAAAGAAGAACCAAGAAGCACCAACGTAAGGCTGACACAGAAAACATTAAAATAACCTCTCTGTAACAGGTGGAACAAACATCTTTCTCTGATGAGGCTTCTCTCTGCTGTGACACAGAGGGTAGCAGAATAAAAAAAACCCCTGTTGGATATGAATGAAGCTTCTTGGTTGCCCAGGGGTTTTTGGGCCAAATAACATTGATCAGTAATGTATTTTAGAGTTGTCTTCCACAGACCAGTCAGGTGGAGGATGAAGTTCAAAGTATGCTGTGGTTTCACGCCAGCTGGCAGCTAAGTACCATACACCTGCTCACTCTGTCCTCCTCAGTGGGATGAGGAGGAGAACTGGAAAATGGTAAAACCCATGGATTGAGACAGGAACAGTTTTAATAACTGAAATAAAGTGAAATGTAATAATAATAATTGTAATGGGAAATAACAAAAAAGAGAGGAATAAAACTCAAGAAAAACAAATGCTGCACACTACAATTGCTCATTTCCTTCTGACTGAAGCCCAGCCTGTCCTGGAACAGCAATCAGCCCCTCCTGGACTTCTTCCCCCAGTCTATATAGTAAGATGAAGTCCTGTGGCATGGAATATCCCTTTGGCCAGCTCAGGGCAGCTATCCTGGCTGTGTTCACTCCCGGCTTCTTGTGCTGGCAGAGCACGGGAAACTGGAAAGTCCTTGGTTTAGAGTAAGCACTACTTAGCAACAACTAAAATATTGATTTGTTATCAACATTATTCTCATGCTAATTCTTAAACACAGCACTGAGCAGCAATTATGAAAAATATTAACTCTATCCCAGCTGAAACCAGGACAAAGTGTTTAAAGCTTTTTCATTCTGGGGTTCAATTCTTTGTTTCACAAAGAATGTCAATTGCACAAAGCAAAACCAGCTGTTCGTGCATCTTGGCTTCTTAATTGTGTCTGTCCTTTTCTCTTATAAACCTCTATTTAAAATGTTAGAGACAAGTCTGTGATTGCAACCTGGCATTCCCCAGCAGTAAGGTGTGAGGGCGATAAACAGCAGCTGCAATTTCACATGTTATATTCCAGCAAAACCATTGCGTTGAAGGTGCAAAGGTGACTCTATGTGGGTAAGTACAATGCCATGGAAATGTCTTTAAGCTGGTTTCTGAGCAACTTGGATCCACATGGTATCCCTGGTGCAGTGCTGGGCAGCACAGGTAGAATAACTCTGCACTGCCTTGGACTCCAGGCTCCTTCCATGTGGGACTGGGTGTGGAACTGTCACTTCTCCTCCGGGGTTAAATAGCCCAGGGCCAGTCCTATATGCTCCTGCCCTCCCGTGTATGGGAGCTGGTTCCAGAATGAGTCTTCTTGTGATGAATTTCTTCACTAGCATCCAGCAACGGGGTCTAAAAACAATGTGGTACTTGCAAGCTAGCTTGGCTCAACCCTTCTCATAGGACCTCTGTTGTGTTCAGGTCTCCCAGGCTGGAATCTTCACTGTTATTATCCATAGAAGAGCTTGCAAAATTGTTTTTCACATTTTGATTTGTGTTTTAAATTTTGAGCAGGAGTTCAGAGATCATCCTTTTTGGAAATTAGACTTTCCTTGTTTTAAACCTACAGGCCAATTCATATGATCTATTAGTACAAAAGGTTCTTCACAAGATCTGTATGATCTTGTTTCCCAGTATCTTTCTTATTTCCTATGTTAAATACTTTACCTTTTAATTTTATTGAAGCTAAAGCAAGGTTTGCACTGGTGCAATTTTTTGTAATGTGTACTACATTTCCACTCCAGAAATGCAAATGAGTAGAAAATTACAATGTTTCTCAGAGGAAAGTGTTCTGGGTTTCCTAAATTTTTTATTATGCATGCAGAAGGTATTCAGACTTCTCCTTTTTCCATCTCACTTCTGTCAGTGTCCTTGCTAAGGTAAAAGGAGGTGGGCAGAGTACAGCTTACATAGTCAGGTTTCAGGGGCTGTAGTTGCACTTAACCTCTTCTTTGGTCTGCTCTCAAAGGTAGAGCTGTTAATAGTAGGACGTTTATTTACCTGCATCTTACCCACAGCTGTCTGTCTGTGAGCTCTACGTGCAGCACAAAATTGTGATATATTTAGAATGTAAACCAGAAACAGTTGCATCTTGTTCCAGTGCAGCACAGGCTGCTCTTCCTGTCCCTGTCTTCACTGTGGGTCATTAAGTGTCTACCTGATATTTATTTAGCTTAGGAAATGGAAGCAAACACGACCTCCAACTGAGAGACAAGATTTCAGTGTATTCCATAGCACCTATGCCTCAGAGACATTGGAAAAATACAAGCTTCATATGTGAGGAAGCTGAGCAAATATCTAAAGGCTGCTATCTCCTCTCATCCCTAAATGTTGTTCTTGTGAGTCCTCTTCCCTACTGGGAACTTTGATAGCCTCTGCTCATATGTCTTGGGTTATGGAAGCAAAAAATATTGTATTCTATTTTCATCTGCTTTGGGAAGAAGTAAAAAAGATAACAGTTCTCTACAGAACCTTTCATCAGTACTAGGTATTTCAAAGAAAACTCAAGCACGGTAGTTCATGTTTTACTGATTTTACAGTTTTTCACTGATTTACCTTTCCAAATCGTGTGCATACAGGAAGTGGGGTGGGAGTCCTGGAGCATGAGTTAGAGATACAAAATGCTGCAGTCTCTCATATCAGGCTTGTCCTGCCTAGAGATGGGTACAAGTTCTTCTTGGGTTTCATGCTTGTGCCCCCTGCTAAAATAACTAAACATCCCCTCTTCTCACTTAGGAAGCTAAATTTTATTCTGAGCTTCTAAAACCTGAATTATAAGAAGTGCAGCCAGTTGGGAAGTGAGAGGAAAGATGGCTCTTAGCTCATTCACTAGCCTGAAGGATTCTAGAGTGGAAATAATTCTTGTGCAGGAGCCTGGGTGATTCGAATGGTGAACTGCAGTTCCCTGCAGCATTTAGCCCTGTAAGGAATGTTGCTTTTATTGATGTTCTTGGGAACTGGAAAACCATCAAATTATAAATTAAATCATATTGGCTCTGGTCTGGTAATGCAACAGGAGACTTCCCCTACTTTCTGTAGCTTTGGTGTAGCTTTAATGCACGAATACAGTAGGAGCTGGAGCAGGAACTGGCAGGTTTTTATTTAGTCTGTGGAAGTATCCTCTGGCATCTTTATTCTATAGACTAAAGCATGTGGTGAAATGCACTGGCATTAAAAAAAAATAAATCAAGAATCATGCAGTTTGCAGCTGTTCCACAAGCAAAATCATTTCTGTGAAGATGTTACTGCTGAACGTTCCCGCCTTATAAAGGTAACATGAATCTGGAATGAATGACAGCATTTAGTCTGGATACTTTGCATTCAGTGTCACCTTAAATCAGGAAGTAATCTTACCTGTCAGTTGTCCATTCCTCCTTTTTTTTCTGTAATGACATGCCCTTGGTTTCAAATGCCCTTATGGTGTTTTGCCTCAGTGCATGCGGAATAGACAGATTGCCTACACACAAAAGGAGAGGCTTAGAAGGAACTTCAAATCTGTATGGAAAAATGGATCAGTTGGATGCAATTTTAGCCAAGGATTTTGCTTTGGCCAATGGTCTTGCTCACCACTGAAAAGCACCTCTCCTGTGTGACTTTCTAATGCCCTGAGAAAGCAGGCTGTATGAACGCTTCCTCTGAAGAAGAGCCACAGCTCAGCCCCCATGAGCAGTCACCGTCCAAAGGATCTTCGTGGGTACTGGCCAACAGCTCAGGTTGTCAAGAAGGACATTGGGAGTAAATATTACACTGTTCCCTTGTCTTGAGAAATAATCTGTTCTTCAAACAGGGAAGAGATGAAGCCTGACAAGTGTTGGCAAACATTTGCCTGCAGCTTCAGCAGTTCTGGAGTTTAAATTCTGGCCTTCTTTATTACTGCTGATGGACCTTCCTCTCATCATGGTACAGTGTCTGCATTCTGCTTTGTAAGGTCTAGGGTCAGTTTGCCCTAAAATCCAGTTTAGATGCTCAGTGAACTTAGGGAAGAGAGGGAAAGTTCAGGAAGAACATCTGCAGAGAATTTTGCTTGGCTTTGGAGGTTGCTAAATGTTTCCTCCCACCACCTTCTAGGTGGTGAGATGTGCTAATGACAAATGATGTCATTTTAACAGCTAGGCAGGATGTGATAGCCTGGGATATCTGGGCAAGAGTTCTGTTACTTTGAGGGATATTTTGCTAAAAGATTGAGGTGAAACAAAGAAAGCAAAAGATCTGGATTTTTACAGCTCTTCATATTCCAAGGGTTTATGCTCCTTGGGATATTTAAAGAATTTGCTATTGGAGGATCACAGGTTTGCAGTGCTTGCTCTTCTCTCACCCCCCACGTTTTGTTTTTGAAAGGAAGGTATCTGGGATATTGGGACCAGCAGGACAAAAAAATCTATCCATAAAATCATTCATATATTACTTAAATAAAATAAATTTTCTGAGCATCATACATCTTTGAGCACAACAGGGAGGGATGCTCCTCTGAATTATTGTGTTAAAACTAATTCTGTTCCAAGTACTTAGTTTCTCAACCAGGGACCTGAGAAGCATCTCTACCAGGAGTCCAGGAGTCTGTATCGAAAAAGGGGGTAGTGGAAGAAGGAGAAAGACTGGCACATTTTAACTTAGCACATGCTGGTCCTTGTATCTTCCATTTAAGTGTCCTTGCCATCACTTAACTTTGGTGGGTGTTAGATGTTTCACTGTCTTTCTGAGAATGGTAGATTTCTCATACTCATTTTGAAAATTGTTAACTTTAGATGCTTTTGGTGGCCATTCTAGCACAAACAAAAAATTGTTCTGGTTTTGATCACTGGGGAGAACAGTACCCCAAGGGAAAAGACAGAAAAAGCACAGCACTAGAGCAGTTTTAGAAAATAAATCCTATTAAACACAGGTGAGCTTGTTTAAGGGGTGGTTGGAACTACTCACTGGCTATAGAAAGTTTCTTTATGTCTTTCCATTTCTGTGATATATGAAATTGTCACTCATGATGAAGTCATAACTGCATTAAGTGCAGTGAGAAAACATAATTAGCTGAACTGTATGGGTTTTCCCTTATTGCAGGCCTTCAGCAGGATTTGTAGAAGTTGGGTATAAAAATGTGCTAATGTTCTCTGTTGGATGAAGCATGGGATCCATGAATGTGTTTCTGTGGTAGGGTACTTGTAGTTTCCAGGCCTTCTGCTTCCCTACAGGAAGGATTTAATAGTCCCACTGGACTAGGGGTGCTGCAGGGACACACTTCCATGAAAAGCATTCAGGAATTCCTGCCACTGATCTGTGGGCTGACCCTGGAGTGAGTTATTTCAGCTGGAGAAACCAGCTGCTTCCAGACATCTAAGAGTGCTTTCTCATTAGTGTAAAATTAATATGGCTGTGAAGAAAAGGGGTATGATACCTTCCAAGTATCTCTATCTTAACCATCAAAGATTTTATAAAAATTCTTTTTGGTGTTAAAAACTAGCCATGGAGGAACGCCCTTTAGCTGTCCTTTGTGTTGCTTAGGTGATGGAAAGCACCACCTGAGGGCCCCAATGGGCTTAGGTATTGATGGGAGAGAATCCCCAAAGTGAATCAGCAGACAGGGTTGCTCAGCAGTGGTTCAATTCAACAACAGCAGGGAAGCTGGGCCTTGTGTAAGGGCTTCACAGTGGGTGGATGAGGCAGAAAATACTTCCTGTGTTCTTGCACTGGTTAAAGACACAGGAGTTGCCTGGTTCAGCAGCTCTCCACCCACGAGGGATTTACCTGCACTTTCCAGGTTGCACACAGGTAACCTCTGAATCAGCTTTCAGATCAAAGTAAAACACAGGAGCTAGGAGTAAGTGGGGAGGACACAGCTGGGATAGATCAAACAACAAAAATCAAGGGTGCATCTTTTGAAAGTTTCCAGGTTGTCTCTCTCCTTAGCTCTCTCAGCAACCATCTTATATTACTTCAGCATAGACTTTGGAACCCTCAGAAACCTTGTCTGTCTGCAAGTACAGACTCTAGGGCTTGCGTTGCAGCAGCTACTAACATCCCACAGCCAAACTGGGTGACTGCATGAATCATATTGTGTCCCTGAGTATTCATCCCAGACCCTCTGGGGATCAGAGGCACTGACATACCCAGGCTGTGCTTCCCAGACAGCCTCAGGTGGAGGGCAGACAGTGAGATCCTCACTGCATGCAAGAAAAATAACACCTGCGGGAAGGCACAAAAGCAGAACTTCAGGTATCTAAACGCTTTTAAATCCAAAACCAGAGTTCAACACGTACTCTGAAGAATGGCATGTCACTTGGTGGAACATTGTTAACAGGATTAGACATACCTATTGCATCACTGTGTCATCTACATAAGCTTCTTGTGCATCTGAGCTGAAAATGCCACAAATGCCACTTAGCCTTTGACATAACATTTATCTATCACGTCCTTGTTTTTGTGGCTTGAGCTGACCTTTTCCTGCTGCTGCTCCTACTGTAGTAGTCAAACAATCTCTTCACCCTTTCCCCTACCTGAGACATCCTTTTGTCACAGCTGCCAGAAATCTCTGGTACAAGGCGAGTAAATAAGCCAGCCTGACAATTAGGACATTCCCCTTGCTGGTACTTATTCAACAACAAAAAACTTATTGTGTTTGTCAAAGCATCATCTAGAGAATTTTACAAATATTTATGAGGGTAATTTGTGTGTCCTAACATTCCTGTGAGATGGCCTTATTACCTTCCAACTAAATATGATGAAATTCATGTGCAGAGAGGTGAAATGATGTTCTCCAGGCTACGTGATGAGTCAGTGACTGAGCAGGAGATTAAACCCAGCAGTCCTGGCTCCACAGACACAGCCCGGTTGTGTAACCACTGTACAACTTATCACTCGATCACTAACACAGAGATACTGGCGGCTGTGCCAGCTCAACGCCTGTTTTTCGCCTTAGATCGAATGCAATTACGGCAAAATATTGGCAATTCGTTCCGGCGGGGGGAGAGGGGTGGGGAGCAGTGAACTCCACTGAGGCTCAGGCGCGTCCCGGTGCTCCATGGGCGCGCAGAGACACGGGGCACTTGGCAGCGCTGTGGTGGAAGCCGGGCTGGGAGTGGAGATACGGAAATCCACTGCCCTCCCATCGTGCTCCCACTTGCATTCCCACACCCAGGAATTAGCTCCAGGTTCCACCTCCTGTGGCCTGCAAGGTGCAAGGCTGCAGGTTGCACCAAGCTCTGAAGGGATCCTTGCACATTGAGTAGAGTAGGAAGAGTCAGGATTTTTAGGGATCCGATTTCAGATCCATTTACATGGTGATGGTATGTCCCCCAGAACAGAAAAAAGTGGATCCTATTGAGGAAAAAACTAGCTTGATGAAATGGAGATTTTTTTTTTCTTGTGCTGTTAGTCTGTCTTTTATTTTTTACTTGAGGAAACAAAAATTACGGGGAAAAGTGGACCTAAAAGGAAAGTTTTCATTTCAGAATGTTATTTCAAAGGCTATTTAGTTTCAGAACATTCAGCAATGCAGGATGTCTGCTTTTTGACTTACTTTTCAGCTAAAAGCATATAGTTGAAAAATATTACTGATTTGGAACCTTTTGATTTTTTTATATTGTCATTCTGACTTTTGAATGGGAACTGACACTGAATCATCAGCATGTCTGAGGAGAAGGTTGTTCCTTTTGAATAGTTCCAGTAAATGCAAAGCTGTTATTTCAGTGTTTAAGAGGCAGCTTCACTGCCAAGCTAACTCCTGTATTCATCAACATGAGCTGTCTGTACCAAGTAATTTTGCTAGCTATGAGAGTGACCACAGACCAAAACTACTGTCATGCACAATCATCATCCCTGCTGCCTGGCAGTGCCAGTGTGTAGCTGTAAAACCAAACTATCAGTAGCCATCTTCACCAAGAAACCCTGAAATGTAATTGTTGGAGCAGTTGCAGCATGTGTGACCATAGTGATTGGGTAAGCCTTTCCCACTGACTCCAATAGCAGCTCAGAGGAAAAAAAAAAAAAAAAAAAAAAAGGGTTATGGAAAGGGAGTTTGTGGCACTCCCTGTGCTGCTCTATCCCAGGGAAGGGAAATTTGCTTCAACAGGAAGCCTAGTACTGGCTGTGCTTATCCTCTCTCCCAGCCATGGAGTTGGGGAACTGCTGCTGGGTGTCTTCCCACCAGACCATATTTAGCAGAAACCTGTAGCTTACTTGTGTAGCTTTTTTTGAGTTTTAAAATTTCATAACTTTATATGAAAGCAGTTGTGAGTTGAGATGAATCTTCTTGATGGGAAACAGGGTTGTCCCTGCAAGTCATCAAATCTTAAGATGTTATTTACCCGTGTGCTCTCCTCTGGTCTTCCTTTGAGCTGCCCCAGCTGACTGTTTGCTATGACAATCTAATTATGACTTAGTTTGGCCCGAGCACCAGCTGCCTTCGGTTTCTTTTATCTCACTGAACTGGGAAAGCAGAAGCTGGATGTTTCAGAGCCTGCTCCCTGTGTGAAACCGAAGGAATTCAGAAGTGTATTAGAAAGGCATTAGCTTCTCCTTTTCCCTCTTTTTTTTTTCCACTGGAGCCCATCCAGATGGAGCACAAACAAGGAAAGGATAAATGCAAAGTGCTCTGCCACCCTGAAAGCACGCGCTGACGTCAGCTTTCGTGAACTGGCACTTTAATCATCGCATGGGGAATGTTTCTCTCTCCCTCGGCAGCCTCCCTTTGGATTTCTCAGTGCACCAACATTAGCATTTATGGCAAGGAAGATTTATTTTCTATGCTGGTTAAAAGGGTAGTAAATTCAGAATGTTTTCACAAGCTGCTAGATGGGGAGCTCTGGAGACCCAGAATGCTGTAGGCTCAGTCTAGGTGCATCAAGGGCAGCAAAAGGGCAAGCTTCTTCCTGGATGTATTTCCACTTGCAGTAACAGCTAAGCTGAAAAGCAGGGGGCTAGTCCATCAGCATACATGGAGAAGCTGTCAGCTTCTCCAAGCCAAACTGCACCAAATACCCTCAGGGAGGAAAAAAGTATGGGGTACCAGATGCAAGGGACAGATCAGTCCGGGATCTCCAAAGGTCTTTTTGAGGCATATAAGCAAAATTTTCCAGAATTAAGCACTGAAAGTTAGCAGACTCATTCTCTGTTCATGTGTCAGGCCTCAAAGAAGCACCTCTGCCCCAGTCTTCCTGAGAGAAGAACATATCATTGGACTTTGACCCCCTCTCAGAAGAGCCAGGAGAGATGAATTCACTAAAGTGTGTGAGGAGCATTTTAAGCCTGCTGAGGAAGAGCTCTGTGGAAGTGCCTTACATTTGTGATTATCTTTCTGCTGGAACTGATCATAGTCTACTCCTCTGCCTCTGTCACTGCCTAGTTGTCTTTGCTGCATGTCCTTCACACATGAGGGAGCGTGTGTGAAGCTGCAGTAGGATGCAGCCATCCTTTCTTGGCTCTTTGCCATAGGTGAGCCCAGAGATGAAATTCTCCCCCCACACACACCCGACACTGTGGCCATCACAACACACAAATTCAGGGCAGTTCTCAGCATTCACTGAGGATTTTGGTCACTGTGGTGTGGGGAGATTACCTCACTCCATGCACTCAGAGATGTGCTGGGGTTGGGGGGAAAATGATGACAGATACTAATGATGCTAACAGGCTGTTGTCAATAGAGATGCACTCAGCCGGTCTGATCAGCTGCTTTCACTGGGCTGCCTGCTTCACAAAAAAGTGGTTTCCTAATTACAGCCTTCACTTCACACTGTCCTGTATGGTCCTGCTTCATCAGGTGCTGCTGCTTCCTTTACACTTGCTGGAGCTCTCTGCAGCAGGTGCTGTCTCAGTGTTAAGGCCCCACTGGCCCATGTAATTAAAGAAGGATTAAAGATGGATTTGTGGCAGCTACAGTCTTATTTTGGTACCTCTTGCATGTTGTTGCTCTTGCTTCTTACAAGGCCCAAGGTGACTAAAGGGTTGCAGATATTTGAAATACAGATATACCGACATATATGAATATATACACATATGTATATGTGTGTATATATATCCGAGTTAGTGTTGCATTTCCCAGGTGTCCAAAAACTTCTGTAGTGCTACGTAAGAAATATATGAAAGAGATAGGAAGCAAGTAAAGATTGTCATGAAAGCTAGGATCCACTTTTAGTTTCTCCTAGCTCAATCTCTCACACAGACCAAAAAAGCCACATGAAAACTATAGCTATTTCTTCCTACCAATCACATTGCCACTGTATTTTAGCCTCTTATCTTTAAAAACAGATACCCCCTCTTAGTCACCTTCTCCTCCAATAAAATCAAATTTTCTCCAGTTGAGCAGCTAGCACTATCAGCTCAATTCAGACCATCACACAGCATGGGCTGTCTGCTGGAAAACCCTGAGAGTTTGGGGCAGTTTAATAATTAGTTTGATGTGCTTTTTTATTTACTTTTTTGGTTTTGAGTGCTTGGTTAATGCTTTCTAAACTTTCAAGGCTGGAAACATTTTTTTACTTTTAAATGGGAGAATGAATTTTCATGTAATTACAGAGTTGCAGGAGCAAGAGCTGTAGGAAACCGCACCAAATATTGTGAAATTCATGACATAATCTGTCATGACGTGTTCCTGACGTCAGTTCACAATTTGACTTGCTAATAGTGCAACCCAGGTTTTGTGTTCCTGGTCTCTCTCATCCTTCTGCTTGCTGGCCAATTTAAGATGCAAAGTTGCTCAAAATGACCACTCTGCCCCTAATCTAATATTTTCATATTGTCTGCTGCTCCCTAGAAGAGATTTGATGGTACAGCTCTTTCTGCAGTTCTTTTAGCATAGTCTCACCTGGGTCCCAGGTGCAGATCTCTCACAGCAGCCTCCCCGAGTGAAATAAACTGCATTTATCAACCTCATTTTTTTGTCGTTACAAATACATTAAAAGTACATTTTTGCTCAAATAATGTGATATCATTTTTCAGCACGCCTTCTTGCATATTGCTATACTGATTAGAATTGGACAGAAAAACAATACCAAACTACAGCTATTGCAGGCCAATAAAAAACCCCAGTTCTACAGAAATTCACATTTTGCAAAGTTTGGATGGTAGTGAAGTGTCTTGCTTTCACTTTTAGGGACTTTTTAGAATAAATTTCCTTCTTCCATATAAAATGTTTGTTTTCATAATGACACCAAAACTCCACAGGCAGGCTCTAAAAAAATTGTTTCTCCATTATGATCAATCCTAAAAAATTATTTTCCAGGGGGTTGCAACATTCAGATTTATTACAATGTGAAAAGAAAATGCATTTCCAACTCAACATTTACACAAGACAGGTCTTATACTCTAATAAGCTCTGTTGGTGGCTCTTGATAAACTGGCAGCATTCTGCTCAGAGGTGGTAGCAGCAGAAGTAGAGAGTGCAACAGTACCTTTCTGATGAGGACAGAATAACTGATGCAATTGAGATAATAGAAAATTTGGGCTGGATGGGACCTTTAAAGGTCATTTAGTCCAGCTGCCTTGCGATGATCAGAAACACCTTCATCCAGATCAGGCTGTTCAGAGCCCTGTCCAACCCAGCCTTGGATGTGGCCAGGGGTGTGGCATCTACCATTCCTCTAGGCAGCCTGCTCCAGTGTTTAATCCACCCTTATCATAAAAGGGGTTTTTGCAGTGTTAGGATTCCCCCCAATATTCAAGCTGTTTAGAACAAAGGCTGCCAAAATTTGGGTTGCTAGCACCCAAAGCAACATCTGCTGCAGTGCTGGGCCCTTGCCACTTTCATGGGGTTTATGGCACCCTTTGGGACACAGGCCATGGTTAAGGAGCTCAGGCAGATTCTTGTTTGATTTTTCTGCAGTACTAAGTAACCTCAGAAACGCTTGATGACTTCACTGCAGCCAGCTGTTACTGTATAAGCAGTTATTTAAAATACTGTGTCCTGAAATACCCACCTCTTGATCCAGGGAAACAGGCAGATACCATTGCTGTGGAACACCATATAATCAAGGGAACTGCCCGGCAGGTGACAAGCATGATGCCTCCTGGAGTCACATGGACCTCAACAGTCATCACTAGAAAGCAGTGGAGAAGTGACTGTCAGCACTTCCACTCTTAGTGACTCCTGCTGGGCAGCTGGTTCTCCAGGATTCTCCCATGCAGTTTTAACTGACCACGTGGTATTTAACTGACCATTGGCATCTATGGGCAGTTAAATACTATGCTGGCAACTTTCATTTCCAAGGGCAATAGCAGCTATTCAGCCAGAGCTGATTGAGTTGATGGCTCACCCTGCTGAAGCTGGATTCAGATCTCTCCTAACCTGTTCCCAAAAAATGAATGCCTGAAACCTTTCTATCAGTCCTGCCATCTGCCTCATTTGTGTTCCATGCCTTAGGAGAAAAACCTTTGTGCCCTTCTCCTTGCTTTGACAGTTTTTCTGGATGAAAGAACTCCAGGAAGAGTGGGATCAAGCAGAAGTCACTCGTGCTGTACATGCAGCTGTCTGCATACTCCCTGCACCTGTTTGTCCTCCCTATTTCTGGCCCTAAAAAATCCTAGGAATTCTTCATTAAAGGTTTTCTTCTTTCATCAGCTATCTCCTGACAGCAGCCAGAATGACCATCTGTCTTCCCAGAGGGAGAAGTGAGCTGGGTATGGTGTTTTTCTTTGTTCTGCTGTTCCCTGATCCATGGGCAGAGCTCTATCTGAAGGTGTCCCCAGTTTCCTCTTTGATCTGGGCCACTGTGTGCAGGCTGCTGCTTAGGTTCTGCTCTGCCTCTTTCCATGTGACACGGTGACCTACATACCTGTCCTTGCCGGTAATGGGCCATATCCTGGCTCATCCGACCCTCTCTTTTCAAGGGTCATAAAGAGAGATCTTTAATTACCTGGTGGTTTCCACCCACCAGTTCCCAAGTTAAATGTGGTGCTGCCCTCCATCCTTGTTTGTTTTTGAATAAGAATTAGCTAATATAAAGGGTTTCCATCCAGGCATTTCTGTGGAGTCTTAAATCTTAATCCATCCATAATCTTACCTAACTGGATTTATTTGTAGAAGAAAGCTGCTCATGGTTTGACTTTCTTCAGAAGAGTTAACCAAAAAAAAACAAACCAAAAACCACAAACCCAAACCAAACCAAACCAACCCAAAATAAAAACCAAAAACAAAAGAGGGGTTGAGGAAGGGATAGAAACAAATTACATTAATGAAGAAAAAGCAAACTGCATCACATTATCCTGTTGCACGATAGGTGCAGGTATTGCTTAAACTTGCAGTGGAGGTTTTGAATGAATAAGAAAATCAGTGGCCTACATGGTACTTATTATTCCCCCGTCCTTGCAGGTTAGTTATGGAGGGAATAGGCAGCATTATTGCAATGAGACACACTAACTTATGCCTTATTTCTGCTTCTAGTACCATTGCTCTAGTAAAACTGGGAATGTAAAATAGAATAGCTTGTGCTATCTCATTTTTGCAAGTGGCACTGATGAATTGGTAAACATAAATAAAAACACAAGTAGCCAGGGAAACCCAGACTCAAGAGGGTAACTCATTTTAGACCTAAGAGCCAAACTCAGGATAACAATATATGTATCCACTGACGAGGTGCTGTGCCTATCGTACTGCTGCTATACTGGTACTGCCTGCTGCTATCCCTGTGTCCTTGGCCATGGGACATCTGCTACAGCTGCAGAAATTAGGTTCAGATGACCAAAAAGCCAGCTTTAGCCAAAGAAACTGCACCCCTGTGAGCACTCCAACACTGCCTAAAATGCCACCACATCAAGAATGAAAAATGCTGCCTACAGCTCATTTAGCAAGGTCTGTAGTTCACATATGTTTTCTGTTTGTTGCCTCAACCTCCCCCCAGCTGGAGGCAAGCAGCGAGCGCCCAGCTGTGCCCAGTTATGGTCAGAGACAGGGAGGGGCTGGTTGGAGTTTAAAAACAGAGCAAGAGGTCAGCTGTTTGCCTTGGCTTAGAGCTAGGGATCTGGTTTTTGCTCTCTTTTGATTTTTTTTTTTAAACCAATCCTGAAGGTTGTGAGACTGATTCTAGCTTATTCTGATGTTATACCACTGACTCTTGTTTCATTAAGGTAAGGCAGCTGTGAGCCCTGTTCCCTGTAACAGAAAGGGTCAGTCAGAGTTTGCTTCCTGCTGTCTCTGTTCCCTTGTTTGATGGATGCCAGTGTCAGGCACTGAGCCTCAGTGTAAACCAAGCCCTGCTGAGCATCAGAGACCTACTTGAAACCATGGAATTTAGGAGAGGGCTATAATGATATAATCTTTTTGAGCTGTTTTTAGGAGTCTTGAAGAACACTGGTTTTTAAATGAATTTTGATTTAATGAATTTAGGACCTCTGTGATTGATGGTGTCTATAAATACCATTTAAGCACACAATACAATTTTTAATGTGCCATTTTCAGGAGATGGTGAGCTGGGGTTGCTGCCTCACTCCTGCAGCAGCTTCCCTTGGCTGTGGGGTGACCCTCTGGGTGGCATGTCCTTGGTGCCAGGGACATGTGGTTGGGGGCCTCCTCAACATCCCCTCCCCCCTTGTTTTGGCAAAGTTGTTATCCAAGGAGCATGCTGGGCAACTGAGGTACACAGGGCTACTGGGGAGGGCATCAGGGGATTTCTGTGCTCAGAGGACAACTCCAAGTCATGGAGAAAATAACCCAGAGGGCAGCACAGGCAAATAGGACAAGTGCCTCCAAGCAAATAGTTATGGGAGGTACAAAACAGGATAGGGAAAGAGAGGTAAAATCTGCCCCCATCCTCTGCACCCTCTTCTCAGAGATTTTGATGGTGTTAATAACATTGAATGCTTTTCTTGGGGAAGGAGAGGGAAAGCATTTTATAAGAATCTGATTATATGTTTCTATATTTAAGAAGGGAAGTTTTTTGATACTGAAGTGGGAAAAAAATAGTGGTTTGCTGTATTAAAATTGGCAAGTGCTTAGCGTAATCTAGTGATTAAAGCAGTCTTTTCCTGGTACGCTTGTAAATAATAAATTCCCACTGCAGAATGGCTCCTGTGGCACTTTGCCCATTAACCTTTATGTGCTTTGATCTCGCTTTGACTCCAGAAGTTCAGGCTGTTCCCTGCCTTGTTTAGCTGTTGCTGTTAACAAAACACTTGCCGCTTGAAATACACCATGCTTAGCATCCGTGTATTTCTTAGCCTTCAGGTCTCTGAGCACATGCAATATTGATACCTTGTGGATCACAGAAGAAAACCTGACTCATTAGTGAGGAGATATTAAATAAACATCCCCAAAGAAAGCAAACAAGCTTGGCCATTACAGAGACTATTTTTCAGACTGAACTGCGCTAGCAGAGGCATAGGAAATGAGAGCTTCGTGAACTGGAGAGAGGAAAGAGGAATCATGCTACATTCACGTGGAGCCAAGATATGTATCCCCTGCCTGCCTTGCAGATTGACACGGCAGTCAGCACTGGGGTGCAGCTGGGAGGAGTGGGGGCCCGCTCTGCCTCCTCTCCTGCCTTTCCCAGAGGCCAGATGCTGAGGATGGGGCTTGCAGAAAATCTTCCTGACCGGTGTCTGGCAACAAGCCTTTCTGCAAAGCACTGCAACCAGGATGGGTAATGCATGCACAAGTCACAGAATCACTAGGTTGGAAGAGACCTCCAAAATCATTGAGTCCAACCCATGCCCTAACACCTCAACTAGCCTACGGCACCGAGTGCCACATCCAGTCTTTTTTAAAAGACATCCAGGGATGGTGACATGAGTCCACCCCCATTCCTCCTGGGTCTCATCCAAGTTCTGTTTTGACTTACCCCTTCTCTTTTCTTCACCTTTTAAGAGTAGAATGTATGATATTTACCTTTCTCCTTCCTTCCTATAGGCAGTTCTGAGGCTAATGGCTGACAACGCTAGTTAAGATAAAAATACTTGGAAATAAAAAACTTACCACAAGCATTATGTATTCTTTAATAGGCTAGATATGTATTTTGCAAGCCACGTGACATTTATTATTTATAACTAATGACTATCTGACAGTTTAGAAATGTGAAAGGCAATTTGCTCCCTATGTTCAGGGACTCTGAGTTCACATGAGTCAATCTCAGTCTGAAGTCTAAAAAAGGTCACTTTGCAATCTGTAAGCAGCTTTAAAGCCTTTATGGGCCTTAAAGCATCAGGCTTAGCCAGTGGGGAAAAAACTCTCCTAGAGCAAGATAGCTCTGACAGCAGAGAGCTAGAAAAGGGAAAGAGCTGATAAGAGCCAGTTCCTGCTCTTCATGCAGGTAGAGGAAGAACAGCAGGTTTTCTAGAGGCAAAGCATACATGTCTCATTTGTTACTGCTTCAGCTAATAATTCTCACATTTATTTGTTCCAGGCTCATCTTCACTTGATCAAATGGAAAGCGTGACATTGCCTTATGGATACATGAAACAGTCAAACCTGTGAGTAGTCCTGGTTCCACAGAACCTTGTAGTCTGTCCTGTCTCTGTCATTGTGGCCTACATTTCCTACCACTCAGCCACCAGCACGTGTTTGCTGCTGCTTTTCACTCAGCCTAAACATGCTACAGAAATTCTTTAAATTTGGGTTTTCTTTCCATCCAAACCTCCAGTACCCACCCATGCAGAAAGGTGAGAGCCCAGATGTCTCCTGTAACACAGAAAATGCCAGAAACACATTGAGATGTCTCTCAACATACATTGACTCCCTTCCCCATACTGAAAAGTGCAAGCATTTCACTTTTGTACAGAAGGTGCCTGAAAACACAGTCCCTCCCCAGGACCAGTTGCCCTGTGGAGAATGTGGGCAGACACTCCTTTTGCAATCAATGCAAAAAGTTACTGTCTCCTGACTTCCCACAGCAGCAGCTCTCCGCCTGCTCCAAGTAAGCTTCCCCTTGCTCCATTTGGGTTGAGCCAGCAGGAGTGTTTCCATGAGATGCTCAGCTGGAAGATGAGCCCCAGGCCAAGGCCGGGGTGAATGGCAAGTCATGGGCCAAAGCTGGAGGCAGGTCAGTCTCCCTGGATCAGCATTTGGCTCATCGCTGCTCATTTAACAAAGCCACCTTTGCATATACATCTCCTACTGGATCCCTTCAAGTGGAGCTTCCTGCCATGCTGCCTTGCATATATAAGATGATTTGGGACAAAATACCACCTTGCCACCTCCCTCCTGGCTGCCCATCCTTCCTTTAAATGCCTTGCCTGGTTGCAAAGCTGGTGCCAGGTGTCAGCATTGTACTGTGACTAATGTGCATTTTCTTGCACAATAGAATCCTCGGCTTCTTATTACCCAACTTTGGCCTTGCTGCCATCTTCCCATTTTCCCATTTATTTCATATATCCATTGCAAGTGATTAGCTCTTAGAAGTAGGCATTGCTAGTCTGGTTTCCTCAGCAAATAGGGTGATCATGTCCTGTACATCCTCAGATAACTGTTGAACACACCAGTTGATTTAATTTGGCTGCTTGGAGAGGGGGCTCAAAGCTAATGAATTCCTGCAAGTTTTGTGCAAGCAGGCAGCCAGCTGGAGCAGAGAGGAACCCTGGAGTCACATGCCAGAAAGAAAAATAGCAGATACATTTTATCTTAGTAGATACCAAAAAAATTCATAAGGGAGATACCGTAGTTAGGCACCAAAAAAAGTGCTTCAGTTTGTACCTCAAAATAATCATCAGAGACAAACCCATAAGAAATCTGGACTCTTCTAGTGTTTATTAAGTTCCTTTTAGGTTGCTTGCACTGTGATTGGAACAATAGTTTTAGATCCCTGAAAGGGATTTTTAATGTGTACTGTGTACCATGTAAAAAATAACTGTAATAATACTGATAAATGCAGACAAAGGAAATCTAATCACTAAAAGTTCATCTGGCAACTTCAGGGCATAAAATCTCACCCCAGAGTTTTGGGGTTTTTTTGCAGGCAGCAGATTCTCAGCCCTCACCCACTCCATTCCCCATCCATGGACAACCTTAAAATTAGTCAGATGATGTGTAGACATGTGTAATCCCACAAGAAATGAGCTGGCTTGGAAATGGCAAATGCTGCATCTAAACCTGGCTCCAGGTTTCCAGCTCCTGACTGCTTACACAGCAAAGGTGATAAGGACAGTACTGAAATCAGTGTGATGTTTTGCATGGTGACACATACCTGCCCAAAAGTGGACAAAAGGATTTAATCACAGATAGTCTCATTTTTTCTGTAAAAAGGCACTTTTCCATTGTAAGGCAATTCCATAAAAATTGAAAATGAATAAAAACGAAAAGGCTTGTGCAGCAGTTTGGCTGACAGGTTTCATGCAGTAGTGCCATGTTACAGAGATAAACATCAGTGCTTAGCTTACAGATTGTCTCAACACCTGGCAGGCTGTTATAGAGACAGGTTTAATAATTAATTGCTATTTCTCTGAGACAATGTACCCTGGATCTCTTAAGATGCATATTGCACACCAGGTAACAGGAGGAGTAGGTAAAAGAGACAAAAGCATTAGAAAAGATAAAAAGATTGAGATCAAATGACATTATTCCTCATGTCATGGTGGAAATGGGCCTATACTCAGCTGATCCTGCATGTAGGTTGCCTGGAGGTGTTTTGATATACTTGAGGTCAAAATACTTGTATTCCAAAGTTGCTTTTAAGTAAATGATTCTCATGCATCTGGTAGCAGGAAAGAAGATAGAAACAGATAAATTCCTTGATATGACTGTGTTGGGTTTATGTCATGTCCCCGTGCACAGCTGAGGATATTGAAAAGGTGTTTTATAACCAGAAAAATATGATATCTGGAAATGATTTTGAAAGGTTCTTACAGGTTTTCTGTATGTAGTATGTATTTTTCTCATCTGTGTTTAGCAGTACCCTTTTCTGTGCAAGCTATAAACCTAGTGAAATTGAATGCTACAGTGAAGGGAGAAATAATGAAAAATATTAATCTGCTGGGCTCCTTAATGACCACTACCCAAGCCACAGACCTGGACTCTATTCTGGCAGCAGAGGAGCATTAACATCAATTTCTATCTGTGCCTCAGGCACCTCCCCATGTCAGTTGCCATCACTTACTACATACTGGGGCCTCCAGCTTATTTGACCAGATGTGTATATTTACTGATGTGAACATTCTCATCTTAATGAAAATGATGAAATGAGGGAAATTATGAACACATCTAAGGTATCTACAAGGACAGGACTAACTGCTGATGCCTGCTGTGCTGGGTTTAGGCTGCCAGTGATCAGCGTGTCTTTTGTCATTGAGCAAATCCTGTTGACATCCTGGGCAAGATGCAAATCCTCCCTTTCCCCAGGTTTTTATTGCTGAGGAGGATCTTGATTTCAGTGAGTCAGATAAGTGTTCTTTTGTGAACGTGTCGGCTCAGATGGCTTTGAAAAATAGGTTTGCTTATGAATTGAAGCTGGCTCTCAAGTGTCTTTGGTAAGCACAGTGCACAAATTGAAATACTAATCATGGATCTGTGTAGTTAAACTGCTTGTACAGATGGGTCTGGTGCTGTTGGTTGCATTTTCCCATTGCTCCTGCAAAAGGAAGGAACTCCTGAGCTGGAACAAGGGTTTAATAGAGGAAATTATTTGGGATTGCAACGGCCTCTCTAAGAGACGGTTGCTGAGGAAAAGCTCTGTTGGCAAGTTTCCTCTTGGTTTGTGTCCAGATCCTCAACGTATAAGTCATCCTAAGCCAACTGAAGAGTACTTTTATACTACCTGAGTTTCTTACCCTGTGCTTTATAATCATTTCTGGTAGCTTTCATCTGTTAATGTGCAAAGAAAAACCATCCTAGGCTGAAACACAGCATTTATAAAACACATTTATAAATCTGTTTTCCATAAGACTTTTGAACTAATTCATTTTGCCTGGCATAGAGGTTTTAAAATATGTAATGGCAAATTGTGTGTGAAGAAGCAGTAGAAGCAAGATTGAAGTGTGTTTGTGGAGATCAGGGAGTCACTCTCCTAGTTTCAAAAAGCAGTAAATAAGTTCTGTGATTTCATAATGTCTGGGGTTTTAAGCAAGTTCTAGAACATGCAATTGTGAAAATTTTTGAAAATTGATCCCATTTCAGTTTTGGTTCTATCTCAATAAACAGATTTTTTTCTATATCTCCCTTAGCTAAAAGGGCTGGCACTCTTACTATCCACCACTTTTACAGCACCAGTGATAACATTCAGCATTTGCTGAGTACTTTACATATTTCCCCTGTTGGAAAAATATTAGCTCACTAAATCTTACAGTATTTCTGCAATAAGAGCCGTCATTAGAACTGGCTTTACTTTATGGGGAAGAATAAGGGAGAATGGAAAGTTTAAGTGACCTAACCACAGCACATTAGTGGCAAAATTTGGATGATGCTCTTGATTTCTTTTTTTATTCTCTAAAGACTCATGCAAATTATATTCCTTACTCATTCAGCTGAATAGCTGAATAATCTTGAGCTTTCTCTCAAAAAAAAAAAAATGGAGGACTGGTGTGGACTTGGATCTCATAGGTCGTGGAATTTCAAGTTTCTGGAACTGATTTTTTTTCTTCAAAACCCTTTGACACTAACTGTGAGGCACTGGAAGAATGTTAAAGCTGTTGAGTTTTCATGTCTAATTTTGCTAACTCTTGAATGAAGTAGTAAAGCCATACCAGAAGGAGTTGTGGGTCTTTGCACATCAGTGTTTGTAAAGCACACCATTCCTGATGGAGCAATGGGGGCAGCTGCTCCATGCTGTCTGTGGCTGCTTTCCCACTGAGTCCCAGTGTGTGTGCTGTGCCTAGTGGTGCTAACAGCATGGGAAGGGGAGTATGGACCTCCTCAGCCCTGGCAAACCCACCCCTCTGCACAGAGCCTTGTGGATGGGAGGGCTTAGGACAAACAGCTTGGTGTTCATTCACGGCCCTCAACCTCCATACCAGAACGTGGCTTTGGGTCACACATGTCCTTGGAAGGTGGCTTTTAATAGGGGCCAGACTCAAAGCAAAGGCTGGATTGGATTTTCTGTGTTGTCACTCACCTGACTCAGCCACTGGCATGTGACTGTGCATCTCCCTCATCTACATCACAGTTGCCCTGGGTGGACTCCTCCTTGCATCCTGAAACAACTGGTAACTACATTAAAACAAAAAATGCATCAAGGTGTGGGGGCAACCTTTTCCAACTACCCAGCTTAATGAACTTTTAAAGTTTAATTGCCACTCCAAGGCCATCTGCATTTCACATTGAGGCCTGTGCAATGATTCCCTTTTTACTCAGTTGTTACTGGTAAGAAAGGGTCCTCTTTAGAATTTTATTTCCTCTGTGGAGTTTTCTAGGAACTGGAGGTTGGGTGAATAATTTTATTGGGACAGTAAATTCTAAAGGACAGACTATGTCATTCTTCAACAATACTGCTTTCTGAGATGACAGCAGAATAAATTACAGGTGTACAGCAAATTCCTAAATGCAATCAGTTGACTCATTGTGCTGGGTGGATGGAATAAGAGCTGTGGTGAAGGGTTGGGTCACTGAAGTCACGTGGAAGCTTTACCAATGCCTTAAGTCAGCACTTGACTTGGTGATCTACTTTTGAAGAACAGCCGAAACTAAAAGCTCCCACTGAAAAAAATTCCTTTTGTCAAAGAACTTTCTGTGTTTTTGACAAAGAACTCTTCCAATCTACCATATTTTAAAAAGTTTACCTGTCAGGATCAAGCCTGTTCAGATTTTCACTGTTTTAGTGATAGGACAAGAGGGGATGACTTCAAACTGAAAGAGGGCAGTTTTAGATTAGATTTTAGGAAGAAATTACTTACTGTGAGGGTGGGGAGGCACTGGAACAGGTTTCCCAGAGAAGCTGTGGATGCCCAGTCCCTGAAGTGTTCAGGGTGAGGTTGGATGAGGTTCTGAGCAACTTGGTTTAGTGGAAGGTGTTCCTGCCCATGATGTTTAACTCAATGGTGTTTAAGGTCCCTCCCAAACCAAACCATTCTGTGATTCTGACTTGAATAATGGTCAGTGTCTGGGGCTTCAAAGAAAAGAAAGGAAAAAGGGTTTTAAAAGCCAAAAAATGATAGCACAAGAGATCCCAAATGTTTGCTATGTATGTAATAATAGGGACAGGAAAATTCTGTTCTGACTCTTGATTTTCTAATTCCATTTTGAAGATTTGCTTATCCCTACATTTGAGAGCAAAATGCACATATTCTTGCATAATAAAATTATGTAGCCTCTTCTTTGCTTTTCAGTGCCCTGTACCCCAGCAGCAATTATTGATGGTATATTTAATCAGGGATGCATGGGGGTTGTAAACTGCTAGGCTTGGGAGATGCTTCAGAGCAGAGGCAGCAGGAGCTGGAGTCGGTAATCACACTATGTCCTGCTGCATTTATCCTTTCATTAATTCATGGATATTAAGTCCAGCAGGGACTGTTGTGATCATCTATGCTGAACTTCTGCTGATATTGTATAACTTAACCTTTTTTCATGCATTGGACTAACAACCTGCGACTGCACAAGTATGTATTTTTAGAAACACCATTAATCCTAATTTAATCATTTCACATCATCAAGAATTCTGGAAAAAAACCCCAGCTTTGGAAAGCTATTCATGGGATTTTTCTAAATGTAACCAGGAGATAATTAGTGTGCCCAGAGACATGCTAGAAGTTATAAGCTAAGGGAACAGAACCAGGTGAGCACACTTCCAGCCTGTGCCATTGGTATAAAAAAAATCCTTCCACTCCAATGTCCATAGGACGTTCTCAATCAAATTGCATTACACAATTTGTCTTTCTTAAACCTGGGTGCTAGTTTCCTTAAGTGCTCCTGTATGTGCAGCTTCACCATGGGGTCTCTTACTGCTCTGGACTGTGCTCTAAGGTGAAAAGATGCTCTTTAGAGAACTGACAGCCAATGTGAGACTAGGGTTCAGAAACACTTAACTGTTTTTGCTGTCCTTTAAGTGGCTGAACAATTAAGTAGCTGTGCTGCAGTCTTCTTTACCATGAGGCATTTTGGATGTGAAGAGGCAGGGGACACAGCTGCTGGCTTCTAGGCTTGACTCTCTAGCTTGTACTATTTATACTGTTGACAGAATTAACCATCATAAGGCAAGTTGAATGCAGGGCAGGTACTGATCAGAAAACAGAAATCTATTGGAACTCTTTCTCTTAATCAAGCAGATTTCCACTGTTTCTTATGCAAATGTGTCATAATTCAGCTCATTGGCTGTGCTTTCTAATCAAATGTAAACAAACAGACACACTCCTCTCTGTCCTTTTAAGGGGATATAATGTGTGTTCTTAAGAATTTGGGCCACAGGTTTTGAAGAGAAAATCTGCTTAGTGGCCTAGATATTCATAAAGCTGCTAGCAAATATAAAGAGAGAGAGATGAGTGACAGATGTGCAGATGCAGTTAGGAGGAATTGTTACAGGCATGAGAGTTGTTTGTCACTGAGTGTGCTCCCCTGCTCACTCAACCCACATGCAGTGTGCTCTCTGCAGGGTTTCATGGGGGCTGAATGCATTTATGCTGAAGTCCAAGTAAAAAGTATGACAGGGGGAAGGTCTTTGATACCAAAGCTAATAAGAAAAAGAAGGGGGAAGGAAGGCAAGAAAGAGGAATCAAAGTGTCCATATATTTATTGTCATCATAGCTTGAGAACCACTGAGCTGGAGCCTTCCCTAACCCTGCCAGTGAGGTCTCCTTGACAAAGCTACAGAAGCAGCCAACATGTTATGGTTGTGAGCACTTCAGTTCTCCGTCACTGAGGCAGTTTTGGTGTCTTTAGGCAGGTATAGTATTTTAGCAATTTAACAAAACCAAAAAAATCCCCAACCCAACTGACCAACCAAAAAACCCCCACAACCCAAAGCAAACTAACAAAAATCCAGCCAACAAAAAAAACAAAAAAACCAAACAAAAAACCACAAAAAACCAA
>VYXD01010929.1:653311-670013 GCA_013397195.1 Hylia prasina
ACCCCACCAAAAAACCACAAAACAAACAAACAAACAAACAAAAAAACACAACCAAAACCAGAAACCTCCCAAAACTCCTAGACACCTTAACTCATGGTTTTACTAATTTAATTATTGGTTAAAAGTCTTTGTCCAACGCACCAGCTGAAGCACTCATTTTAAACCCCAAATGTTTTTCACATTTATATGTTTGAGACTAGATTAGCCCACCATATTTTATACGTAGGCAAGGTTCTTTAATTACTTTTTTAACCTCACTGTTTGAACATTGAAATATGCATTATTTCTTTATGCCAGCTTTATCTTCTGGTAATGATACTGGCATAGCCTTTTCACAGTCTTTGAGTGTTTGCTGCAGAGAAACCTATTTGAAACTTTTTTTTTTTTCCTTCTTGGCTTCTTTATGGTTACTTATTAGGCTAAATCAGAAGACAAAAAACTTTCCCATACTTAATGGGCTTTGATGAGCCATAAATTTAGCCTTGCATCATGCTTTCAATGTACTGGGAGTGAGGACTGGTATGGGCAAGGGATGTAAGCCACAAATTTCTTTTGCCTGGATTAATAGTGATGGTAACATAGAGACCACTATTGAAAAAATAAACATTCTTAAAAGTAAGCCATTGCACAAAATTGCATGTATCCCTATAAAATAACACTAACTCAGTCACATCAGGCTGTATGAAATGGGTTTTTTCCAGAGACTGCCTCCAGACAGTATAAAGAATTCACTGTATTTATCTGATTACAGTTCTCTCTAGGAGCAAGTAATTTATTGTATTGTAAATCTGGCCACCTACCAGCAGTGAAAGCCTGTACTTAGAGGAGCCTAGCTTTCCAAGGGACCAAAAAGCTCAGCTGGCATGCTAGTTCTGACTAGGGTAGAGTTTTGGCCTTCCTTGGAATTAGACCATATGATCAAATTTTATCAGTTTCATCTGATGAAGCAATATATAGCACAAAGATTGTGAAGCAAGTATGTTTAGTAATTTAACAAGCTGCAAATGTATTGCAGGATTTGATCCAAACCCCACTGTAGTCCATGGAGAGGAATGGTTTCTCAAACACAGCTTGAATGAGAGAGGGAAAAATAAAAACAGTGGAGAACTTTAGGAAAAGAAGAGCAAAGCAAAAAAAGCAGAATAAAGTCATGGGCTAATCAGCACTGTGTCACAGTTTTCCCTCTTTAATCCCAATGTATGGTTGACACTATTTATATATATTTTTTTTTCATGTATTCTCTATGGCAAGGCCACAGCCAGGAGCTTACCTGTTTCTCGAAGAGAAGCCCCCTGCACTAAGAGCTTGGGTGCAAGGTTCTCGTGTCTGCACCAAACCTTGACAGAAAGATTTGCCTTTCCCCTATCTCAGACTTCCCTTGATAGGCAGATGGTGATGCCTCTGCCTCCCTTTGGGCCTGCCCCTATCAGTCCCCTCCCAGGATTGTAGGCTCTTCATTGGTCTGCTGTTGTGCCACAAAACCTCTCTTTCGTCCCCTTCTCGCTGAGGATTCAGTCATGGCTCAGAAACAGAGACCAATCTCTTTCTTTAGGAGTTCAGAATTAATCTTGACATAATCTGTTTGCATAAAAAAAATAACTTCCTTGAATGAAGTTGAACAAAAATTAATGTGAATGCTTATCTGATAAAGTACCTTTTTTGCTTGCGGAATTATTCTTCAAGTCTTTGCATGTTCTCAATTTACCCTTCTTTCAAACTGAAATTCAATCCAGGTCAAAAATAACTTTAGCCTCTGTAACAATCACCAAACTTTTAGTTCACTGAACTTTCTTCCCTGAAGCCAAAGTTGGTTTTGTGTCTCAGTCCATTTTATTTGCAGCTCCAATCAAAGGCACCAGTTCTTCTTCAAGTACACAAAACATTTATTTGGTCCACTGCGAAGCCAGAGTCAGTAACAGTCATGGAATTGCTCATTGACAAGATGGGCGCTGGAGAGAGAAAATGCTATTGAGAAAAGCAGCATGTTACTTGAGTAAATCCCCCTTCAGGAAGTCAGACTGCTAAGCCACAAGAAAAGTGGGGTACTAAGCAACATAGAAACTCTGGGGAGGCTATGTGTGATCTGCTAATTTGACACCAAAGTCAGTAGATCAATAGGTCCCTGTGCTTCTCTCCCAAAGAAATATTTCTTTGCTGAAAAAAGAACCAGGTAAATGATGAAAAACTGCATGTTGCTGTGGCTGGGATGAGATGCTTTGTGGTTTTATTTTATGTTTTGTAGTTAAGGCTCTTGGCAGGTAAGATGATGTGTGGCACCACATATATGAGAAATGGCAGCTGCAAAGATGGAAAAGGGACATTTGAACATCTCATTTAGGAATACCAAAGGGTATTCCTAAATACATGATGCTGTTTTGCCAGGCTGACCTGTCCTGCTCAGGTTGATAACAGTGCAGACCCTGAGCCAGCCATGAGACACAGCCCCCATGTCAGGTCTGTCGTCACCCCACATTCTCTATAAGGAGATGCAAATCTTCCACTTGCCCAGGCTCTTTCCCCATTTTGTCTTCAGGTGCCCTACAGCACTGAAAACACAGCCACACCTCTGTGGGTGTGTGTGCCTCAGAGTTGTGCCATAAATGGGAGTTTGGCCTCATTCACGTGGGTTTCATGTCCCCTCCTCTCGCCCACAGCAGAGGAGAGCTGAGCCACTGGGGCGTTAGAGCTTACATGCAGAAACTCAGGGCAGGGAAACATAGGGTTATATATTCATGTTTGGAGGAGTTTGGGGCTTTTTAAATCTGTTGTTCAAACATTCAGTAAACATTCATAAAGCTCATAGTCTCAAAATTATTTATTATTACTTTTTATTAATTATAGGAACCACCGTTGCTTTGTCACATGGGAAATAAACAACTGCTTTGACTAACTGAATACTCAAATCAGGTTGGAGAAGGTTTTAGTTAATTTCATTAATTACACTGGCTGTTTATTGCTGTTCATGTGATGTGAGGAAGCAGAAGTGGCTGTTCTTAAGCATGAGACTGCACCCGTGCTGCTTCCTTTGAGACAGTTAAAAAAGGTGTTCTGCCCATGTCTTGAAATATGTAATGACAGGTGTACTTTTTATAAGTTAGACTTCAGAATTCTTAGAGTTTAACACCACTAATACCTGGTATATCATTTGCTGGGGACACATACCTTCCAGTAGCAGCAGAATGAGTTATGTGATTTATAGAGGCAAGTTAAAAGTTTGCAGTGAAATGGGAATTCTGAATGTACTATGAATGTACTATGGTATGTCCTGTTCTTATCTATCAAAGGTTAAAAAGAACAGAAATATAAGAATTTGAGACTGGATTAATGAATGCACAGAAAAGAAGAAAAACCCCTTACCCAGCTTTGAAAATAGTTTCCCAGCAAAAATACCATAAGGCACTCTCAAAAATCTAAACCTATGTGTTTTACTCCAGTGTGCTGTAAAATTAATGAAATCTGGTATAGTACGAGGGTAGAAGAGAATCCAATGCATTGGATATTGATTGATAGCAAGTAATTTGAGAAACATATTTTATAACTTTAAAAGGTGGGAGAATTAATCTACAGTAGGCAGATATAAGAAGCATATGTAATACTCACAAAAAATCTGGCTTCCATCAATGTTTATAAACCCTGCTGGGCCAGCTCCTCAGCAGCATAAGCAATGGTAATGACTCTGAAATCAATGACCCAAACTCTGACAATTTGGACTGGCTACAGGTCTGCCTGTACTCATTTTTCATACAATAAATACAGAAAGGGCAGTGGTAAGACTACTTGCCATGCAGGGCAATTGCTTATCTACCCCGATCAAAAGGGACAATTCCCTGATCAGAGTCAGATGATTAATCTGTGCACATTGTTCAGTCCAGGGTCTTTGTATTGTGGTCAGCAGCCTGTGAAAAACCTGAGTGGGATGGAATACACCTCTTCTCCCCTTGGCTGCCAGGCAGTAACAACTTTGTCACTATTTACCTGGTCCAGATTCACTCAGTGACCTGGAGCTAAAAGATGCATAACAACTAATGAATCTTTGGGATTGCGTAGTTCCTACTTCTACACTTGAATTATACATTTAAGGCTATTTACCAAAATTAAACAGTATTCTTTGAAGCCTAAAGCTTCTGCTTTTCACAGGCATAATTTTTTATGTCCTCTCTTGGAAAATTGCGGGTGGATTATGTAACTGTTACGGGTGTTTATTATTATCTGTACTGGGAAATCAATTGGTGCTGCAGAGGATAATAGCAAACACTTAGAGCAAAGAGGAGATAATACTCTCCTGTGGTGATACAGATGACACTGATAGATGGTAAATAGATGGTCAGAGAAAACCCTACTGTTAGCCTGGCAGGATTGACCTTAAACAGCTATGTAGGCTTATATATGTTTTGTTTGCAGCCTGCCACCAAAGCAAAAATAATGGGTGCAATACACATGAAGGCTGTGTGCCAGCAACAAAATTGCATTTGCATCACTATTGTTTGTGTTTAGAAAAAATGCTCTTGGGTCTGTTTGCTTGAGTAGTGAAGCAAGAATTTCATTATTTCAGTGTGAGGCTCTGGCCTGAAGTGGAATATCAGCCACTAGTCCTGCCCTGTTTTTGCAGGCAAAAAAAATTACAAAAATATATCTAAGTGTTTGACTTTCTCATGGTCCTCTGAAGACCTCAGTCACTGTGTCTATTTAGTATCCCGTGATTGAAGGAATGTGCCAGTACTCTACTGCACTCCTGGTTCCTGGTTCAGCCTTTCAGTTTGTCCTTTCTGTAGCTTTAAGTGCTGGTGGCAGGGATCTCTCCAAGGATTACCATCACATAAAGTCTTACAGAGGTCACAGTGACACAACAGACTCTCTTTGCCAGACGCAGTACAAACACATCGTGAACCACAATACCTGCCTGGAGTGAGGCACAAACCTTATCTGTGGCAAGCAGGAAAGCCCCAGTGCTTTCTGTAATAAAGATACAATGGCTAGCTTAATTCCAGCTTGGCTATTTATGTTGTCCAGTCACATTTGCCAGTGCTATCACCAGGATATAGCATTGTGCATTTCCTGCTTTGACTGTTGCTTAACAAACTGTTCAGCTGTCACACTGTTAGCTGGTACTCACAGCATGGTCATGGGCATTCTCACATCTGGAAAATAAGCAGAGCTGATTGAACCGGTCCACATCACACTGCAGAATTAATTGCACCTCAGAGAAAAAATGGGTTTCTCTTTTACTTAGTATATGCCTAAATCTATCTCCTCTGAATTCAGTAATAAACTGTGACTGATTCTGGGGCAAATCTGGCTCCAGTCCTTCATTAGCAGATGGACTTTGGATATCAGTGAGTGAAACTTGCACTGTATGTGTAAGATAGTATTGATTTTCTATGGGGCCTAATAAATAAGTTTCTGTTACTTCTTCAGTCCTAGCCTTGCCAATTATAAAAACTTGTAATTGTTTTCTCAAGGGCAGCATTAGCATTGTTGGGGAAAGCTAGCAACATTCATGTGAAAGAAAAATAATTAAAATGTGATAGACTATGCAAGACCAAATTACTGTGTACTGGGGAAAATGAATCTGAGTGTGCCTAATGGCATCCTTTAGAAAGTGATACTTAGCTAAGAAGATATATTGTCATTTGTATGGATAATCTGCTATATTAATTCTTGAAAATAGTTTAAATTAGGCAATTAAAACATTTTAGGGGGTCTGCATTTAAAGATCCAGTGGAGTATTAAAGTGACAGACATTTCTTTCCCATTGGGATCTCAGATATGCTTAGAGTTCATGGTATCAAAAAATGGCAAATGAATATGAAAGCCTTAAAAGAAAGAATGCTTAACACACTTAATTGAGATGACAACCAAAGTAACAGATGTCAGAATAAATATGTTAGAGTGCTAGTGAAAAATAAACTGAAATAAAGTAGATTTCATTCCGGCCCTATTAAAATTTGATATAGTTTAAGGCAAGTTGAATAGTCCCTGTCCAAACACAGCTATGAAAAAGTTAAATTAGATTGTACCACTCTGGATATATGGTTAGATCATATACTGCTGAATGGGATTTAACTTCATCTCTGATGACTGTTCAGTTGTGGTCAGCATGTTCTAACAAATTTACCTTGATTTTCCATAACTGTATTTAAAGCACGGTAACATCTGGCTGGGTAGACAAGGTTTTAGTTTGCACTTGAAGGCTTTGTGTTTTGTAGGGTGATTTTTATGACATAACAATTTGAACAAAAGCCCTTGCATAGACACAATAACATCGGGGGGAAAAAAAGAAAAAAAGAAGTGGTGGTTTTGATGTTATGGCTTATATCGCTTGCCAGACTAGAATGCAACTTATAGGCAAAAAGCCTCTAATTATGTAGGAGGAGTTTACTGGCAGAACTCTACCAGCACGACAAAACTTGCAAGTGTAAATGGGAGCTAAGTGCTTATTTAAGTCAGCGTGTCTTCTAACCACTTAACAAAGTATAATTTGTTTTCCAAAACCTCCCCTTCCCCAGCCACAGAGTGGGTCTGACTCTTACCCAGCTCAGAAGTCAGCAGAAGGACACTAGACCACCTGAGAGGGAGGATCAGGCCCGATCCTTTAGGGAAAGGCTGCATTAATGGGCTTCTCCCACTAGCACACGGTGGTGTAATGAGAAAAGCAGCACCCTGGGAAGTACAAAAACATGCAAAAAATTAGTCCTGCTTGTCCTACATCTACTTACTTACACATTTATATGACTTTTCACCCTCCTGCATAACCCATGCCAGCTCTAACTCCCTTTCTAATTCATCGGTGCACGGGTGCAGCTGGGACAAAGGGATTTTAGAGATGTAACAGGACACCAGGCAGGCTGTGCCCTGCATGGAACAGGTTCTCCCTCATCCCATACGGCTGCTGGCTCTGGCTGCCACAACCAGCTGCAGGAGACTCTTTTCTTGTCTGTGGATGGGCTGCTGTGGCTAGACTGCATCTGTGTGATGCTGTGTGAGCCTTACCTGCTCAGTCTGTCAATAGCTTGGCTCATTCTTCCAATTCACAGAGCAGATGTACCCAGGAAGGCTGGGCACGTGGTCAGGTTTAAAGGATTACAGCAACTGAGCAGTACTGTACCTGCCTGTTGTATTTCTGACTGTTGACATCACTAATTTTGTAAGTTCTGCCTGTACCCTTTCCACTCTTCCCCCATCCAAAAAAATCTCAACATCAAGTCAGACATGGCAACACCTATTTTGTACTTTTTCTTGCATTTGGGTTGAAAAGGGCAAAGGAAAAAAAAATAAGAGAGAGAGAGAAAACTGTAAGATCACGTTCCAGAAATATTTTGAAAATCCACAGGCTTAATGAGAGAAAAGAACTAAATGCATGAATGTTGTCACTGGCAAGCCATCTGGAGCATGCAAGTGAAAAATGCTTTCAAAATTTTAAAAGTAAATGATCACGCAAAAGCACAGATAGTCTGCACTTGAGGCAAAAGGTGTTTAATCAGAATGAGAAAAGTCTTTGTTCTAAGTAATTAAAGGTAAAATTCCAGAGTAGATGAGAGAAATCCAAACTCCTTAAACATTTGACAGTTTTAAAGAGAAATCTGCAAGGGTTCAGGCATAAACCCACACAAGGAGAGGCAGAGGAGGAGGCCAGACTGCTTAAGCAGCTCTACTGAGGCATTGCAAGGGCTGAGAAGTCGGTCCCTGTCCATGTAGGGTGATTCAAAGCACTCAAGTCAGGCATACAGACATTCCCAGCAACCACAGAGTAGAATAAGCAGCCTCCAAATGGTGATGAAAAATCCCACGTGCTCATCAGCCAGCTGCCTTGAGTTAGTCAGGCACCTCAGCTTTGGTCCTTACTCTCAGAGCTGTTAATGGATTTTATACTAGATGGCATCTACTTTACGTAGGACACAAATAATCCTGGCATCAGGGATAAGCAATGCAGCCAAAGGAATGATAAGTTCAAGGAGCCTCATGAAACAGAGGTGTTGGACTAGCAGTACTGCCTGTGCTTGGACCACACCTGCTTGCTCAGAAAAAGGGCTGCAAACACGTGGAGGATGTCACAAATCTGAGATTCACCAACCAAAGCCCTCAGTTGGAGGTTGGTACGACAACTATGGGCATTATGGTTTTGGAATTTGGCATGGCCAGAAGGAACTGTCTAAGGAGTGAGGCACTCCCATAATTTTGGAGGTCTAACTAAAAAGATGCACATACTACAGTGACTGCATAACATGACAAAGGTTTTATATGGCACGGTCCAATTTCCTAAGTTAAAAAAAAAAATGGAAAAATCCTCAGTGTGCTGTGAGCTGAAAATGTTCTTTTTTCTTTTTCATTTGTTCTGGATACACCAAAGTTGGGTATTAGTAGTATAATCTTTTGATTCCAATTGTTTCCAATAAAATCCGCACTTTGCAACAAGTTTTGCTGAATGAATGTCATGACTGAGCTTTGAATAATTTGGGTTCTATTACATTTTTAATAGCATTTTCCAGTTTAGTGCTTTCTCCCTTCTCTGTAATGGTTGCCATTACAAGTTTATAAGCAGATTTCCCTGCAAGAGGATTTGTTATCACCCAGAGCTTTCCTATGGAAACACTCATCAATATTAGAAACCATTTTTGAATTATACTTATGACACAATTATACAGCTACCAAGTGCACTGCATTTCTCTTCATTAACAAGATCATTCATGTTTACTGAAATTTATTTTACTGAATTTATGGATATAAGAGAGGACACTGTCAAAAACTGTATTTTTTCTCAGTGTTAACCAAGACAAAAGCTTTAAGATTCTATTCCAACTTCTGACCAGCACGTGTGAGCAGACTCATCATCTGCTTTGAAGCCTAAACCATTTTCTAGCTACATATTTTAAAAGGGCTTTCCAGAAGTGAAAGTGTGATTACCTAGGACTGTTGCGCAAGCAAATCCTCTAAAGCAGGTATCAAATGGTATGAAAAATACACAGATGGTTACCAGGAATCTTTCCTTCCTGGTGGAACAGAAGAGCTAATTTATACACTAGCAAACAGAAAGTCATCCCATTGCTCTTGGAAGAAAAAATACAAAGGTTGAGTGTTATCAAAGGTACTGCAGCCGTGTTTCTGACCCTCAAGAAGGAGTGGTAGCTACCCAGTGGTAGCTGGAATCCTGTTATTAAGATCCCTAACCAGCCAATTACAGTTTATTCTGATCAGAAAGCATTCTTATTTTAATGGATGAGCACATGAGATTTTAACTCTGTCACACTAACTTTTCTGGTCATTTAATTGGAAAGAAGATGCTCCAGGTTTCTAGGGACAATCCCAAAAATGGAGCTTAGCTTTCAATGAGGGATTTACACTGCTTAACTCTGGCACTCATCTTGTGCAGAGTGTTGTTTTTAGAGCACCAAACTCTGTGTGTACTACACATTCCACAGGTGCCACAACTGCCTGCACTGTAGTACATACCTGACATGTCCAGTGCACAAACAGAAGTGTCCTACCCAGCCCTGCTGTGTTGGTTTGGTTTAGTTTGGGTGGTTTTTTGCTAACAATGTCAGTGCTCTTCCTTTTTTTCTATGTATCTCAATGCTTTTTTGTTGCCTCAGACAAAGTGTTTTGGTTTCTGAAGGTCCTCATTCAATGACCCAGCTGCCTCTGTCCCAGGTACAAACTTCTTTTGGGGATCCCTACAGGGGCAGAGAACTGCAATGCTTGTCACACTTTTGACTTTCGATCTTACACAAAATGTAGCTTTGTCCTTTTTTCTTTTACTCCTGTGAAAGTCATGGAAGTGTTTGTAAGAAAATGTTTTCTCTTCCACTTGTGATAGAGACTTAGTAGATCAGCTGAAATTGCCTGGATGTTCTAAACTTATAAGCATCATCCCACCAGAGATGTGTTCTTGAATGTTAAATTTAGGCTAATTGGAGGCATATCCTTTAATTTAGCAAGCTGAGGTTACTAATACAGATCAGGAGCTAAAAATTAACAGTGGAGTTGATGTATGCTAAATGCCTAAGTGATATCTTAACCTATAATTATACAAGTTCTGTTAATAGTGAATAATTCAAATCTTCAGGGATTTCAATAGTCTAATGGGCTGTAGTTATTTCCATTTTACATTATGGTTGCTAGGTTGCATTAAAATGAGCAAAAGGCTGCATAGCGTAGCAGAAGAAAATTGGTGTTTGAAGTTATCACCCAGAAATCAAAACATAAAATTTAAATTAGAAGGTGTCCAAGCAACACAATGACACCAAAGCCTAGCACTGATAATGCAAGTAGGAAGACAAGGAGTTTGCAGGGATTATTAAAGGAAGACAGCACTACTAGCAACACGCTCCGTAATAGCGATACCTCAAATTCCACACTACTGTATGTAAGGAGTTCAAAACATATTACAAACCTCCATTAAGCCTTGCTACATTCTTCTGAATTATTTAAATTTTGTTATCACTGATTTGCAGGTGGCAGGCTGAGGCAGGATAAGGCACAAGGCTTATCCGGAGTCATGGGATGACTCAGTAGGATGCGAGAGCCGCAGCTGGGGGCTGTAGCCTCCCTGCTGATGGTACAGCTACCCCACACCATCGCTCTGGGGGCTGCTCAGCCAGCCCCTCCTCCACCAGCCACTGCCAGTGTCAGCCTCATTCCATAGACTTCAGCCTTCAGCTGGGCTGACACGTGTCTTTGGGAGGCTGCTGTACACTAGATCACCCAGAGACATGGGTTAAAGCTACTGCTTTCCAGAGAGCCAGAGGGAGTTGTTAGTCATTTGGATCACTGCAGGCACCTGACTTGCAGTGCAGTCCCACAAACACATCAGCACAGTGGCAAGGGTGGCAAATCACAGTGAGGAGGGAGTCCAGGAGCTTGGAATGACCACCTCCAGCCAGAGCTGGCAGCAGGGAAAGCGCAGCATGGCCAGCCATGGCCACATGTGTTTCTGTGGGCCTGGGATACACTTTTGGGAGACCATGGTGTACAGTCCCAGACCCAAATGACAGCTATGGCCTCCTTTGAATCAAGCCCATGCAGGTTTGAGAGCAAGGCCAGGTTTTGCTGACTCAAGGCTTAAACCTGTCAGTGTGACTCATTGCTGTGGTCTCACCTACCTGCTGTCCTTCTGAGCCACACTGTATGCAAGAGAACTATTTTTGGAACAACAGGGTTAAATTCGATTACCTAAGAGATAATAAAAATGCTGCATAATTTAGTAGAAATAAAAAGTGTTAGTTCCAAATTGGTTGAAGTCAAGCTGTCTTACACGTTTTGATATCTAAATTTGACTTTAAATTCCTTTATAATTCTTCTGGAGCGTACTTTAAATATAGAGTGTCTCTGCTTCTTATGAGCAGATTAACAACTAAAATAAGTGCTCTTTTCTACCTAAAGAGTAGCTATTTACTTAATGTTTAGTTAGTTGTTCATGCTGCTTTTTCAAAATTCAGGCTCAAATTCCCCATTTGTATATAATTTCAGTGTCTGAATCTATATTTAAATATCTGAATTTCTCTAAATAGACAGAAGTACAGAGGGGTTTTGTTTGGTCTTTTTTTTTAAATTTAAACACTCTGAAACTCTGCAGTTTCTACGTTAGTGAATAAGCCATGGAATAAACAGTTATAATTAAATAATTATTTCTTTATAAAATAGGTCTTTCCAACAGCTTCTTTTTATTTTATTCTGAATCAAAGTAACCTCTTACATCTCAGTCTGCAATAGACATATCCATTTTGCAACATATTGCTAAATATCTCTAATTTGCATAAGAAGTAACAGCCAAACTCCACGTACATTATGTTAGTTAAATTATTATTATTATGTAATTACATAATGGTGAAATAGCAAATTCAAGCTCTTAAAATGCTGATCGTGAAGTACATTAAATTATAGCATTGCCTCAACTGCAGGGCAGGTGTGCTCAGTGACACACCCTCCATCATGCAGACTATGGGATAAACTGAGCACAACACAGCTCTTCTCCAGGAAACTGAAGGAGATATTGCAGGCCTTTGCTGTGTCCTGAACCAGGACTAGAACCCTTTTAAGGCTCATGGCTGTAGGTTTAAGGAGAAGCAATACGTAGTGATTCACCGTAAATATGTATTTCACTAAGTCATGAATTAATGTGCTTTTGTGGGAATGTTCCCCCTGGAACTGCAGGTAAAAAGAAATCCTTCCCAAGCCTGCTTTTATGTGCAGCAGCAACAGAGAGACAACAGATTTGTCTCAGGAACACTTGGTGCATCCATCAGTGAATGTGATGCCCAAAGCCCTCCTGTAGCCTTGCCCTGCAAGCTGTGAGTACTCTTGAACAAACCACATCAGCCTCCCAGCAGTCCAACAGAACAGTAAGAACCTGTAAGAATCACATACTTGAATAATTCACTGGCTGGAAAACACTTTCAGATTGACAGATGCCTTGTTACTACAGATTCATGTTAAGCAATAACAACACAAATCAATAAAAATCATCAATAATTAAGAATCTTCATTCACTTAACACCCACTGCAACTGCCATTAGCAAGAAGTTTGAGGTCTGTTCATAAATCCCTTTAACATATTATAAATTCCCCACAGAGTACTCAGATGCCCCAGCTATGGTGATTTATGCTGCATACACTGCAATCCTGTCCCTCTGCTATTAACTGTAATGGTTTCACATTTAAAAATTGTGTCCTGGGAATATGGCTGAGGACACAGCACACTGGAGATGCATTAGTGAGAAGAGACGTAGACAGAGCATGCAGGAGACCAGACCATGACTCACCACATAACCCAGAGCAACTTATTTACCTTCTCGTTTTAAGTGTAACCCTCAGTGTAAGAAGTGTGTGTCAAAATTTAATCACTTCATGGACTGTTATGTAGTCTGATTAATGATATTTAGAGAGCACTTGGAGATCCCTGGATAAAGGATGGGTTTTTAGTCAATCTGTTATTTCTGCCTTCAGAGCTTTCATTTCTTGTGTCAGGTCCCAGAGTTTAAAGGAGTTCTTTCTAACTCTCTGCATGCACTTTGTGAACCTGGCTGCTGGTGTCAAATGCCAGCATATTCACAGGGCGTAAACCATCTGGTTTTGCTGAAACTAAATATTCCCATGTTTACTGAGGAAAATAGATGCAGACACTTTCAGTTCTTGCAGCTGTTCCTTCCTGGGAAACAGCAGAAGATTTTTTTCTCTCCAAAGCAGAGGAATAGTAAGCTTGATTGACGTCCTGCAAACTGCAGATCTTGCAGGCCCAAATTATTTTCCTTGTTTTGCTTCAGAAATCCTCTCCCCTTCCTCAGCTGGGGAGTACCGCCTCAGCAAATGTGTATTTCTCATAGTTTGTGGGCAGTAGGACAGGCTGTCACGGGAACTGAGATTGTATCACATGCTAATACACATAATTTAAAGAAAATAAAACAATGCTTCTCACACTTTTAAATAGTTCTGACACAGAGAGAGGAAATAACCTGTGATACATAACCCTGGTTATGCTTCACCTTGTCCTTATTTTGCATGAAGCTCCCGGGAGGCTCTGTCCTGCCTTCCAGCCTCTCTAACCCACCTGGGAGGAGTCGGGATAGGACAGGGGGAGCTTCTCGTTTTTTTTAAAAAAAGATTTTCGATATAGGTCTTACTAAATATATTCTATTTTTTTTAACTGTTTCAGCATTGGGTTTTGACATAAACAATCTGTTTTCTGGGAACATCTAGAGCTGCCCTGCCCTGCCTTTTAAAAATGCATAAAAGGCAATGATGGCATAACTACATTCACAGAAATCAAGGGTAAGTATTAATCTACAAAACAGTCTTGTTCTTCAAAAAATACTATTGCCAAAGTGATGATGAGAATAGCATTTGTGTCTCAATCAAAGATCTTATGATGTAATTCAAACAAAAACTATATTAAGAGAGACCACGGAATGATTGGGGCATTCATTGGACACAGACCCAGACTCCAGTGCCTGGGCCAATGGCTGTTTAATTGTTGATACAAAGTGTTGCAGGTCCAGGCAGGGATACCAAGAGAACCAGTATGGATGCAGGAGTTCAGAGAAGAGTTTTTCACATCCTTGCTACATGCCTCCAAATGCAAACCACTGGCTAGTTTGAGACTCTCCTTAATTTGTGAGGAAGGTTGAGAAAATCTTGGGTTTAGCTCAGTGTAGAAGAATAGTTATTTTATTTTTACATTTTAAAAGGTTATAAGCAAAACAAACTATTTACCCAATTTTAGTGCAAATACTGAGAAACAAAAAAGGATCATAAAGTACTACAGAGTGGGATCTGTTGGTTTTTCTTCTTCTATCTCTTAATCTAAGCTTTTTGGACAAAACACAGATAAGTTATCTGCAGATTTTGTTTATTTTGAGATTACCTTAATGCAGTTTCTTATCATTTCAGACTAAAGAGATGTGATCTATAAATATTTTTGTAAACAAACTCTCCTAAGGAAACACACTGTCAATTGGATCACTAATTTCTGTTTCAAGTAAGAAACTGGAAAAGGGCACTGAGGAGGCAGCAGTGGTTTAGCCATTGCCATTTGGGGAGGATATGCTCCTAATTACACACTAGACAACTAACCACATGGCTCCTACTGGCCTCTCCCTCCCATCCACATAAGAGCTGCAGTCAGCCCTGAGTTAGTTTGCCATGGTGATAAAGTGCACCAGAAATGAGCTATAGTGATGGGATAATGCTGGAAAATACTGCCATGTACTGTCTACCAGGTGACTGGAGGGCAATGGTTTTTGAAAGTTACAACACCATAGTACATAACATAAAAGTGTATGTAGTGCACTGACTTTAATGTGCAGGGAGTAGCAGAAGTTCTGTCTGAATCAACATAAGGTTACCAGGAAAGAGTAGGTAACAGCAGCGATGCTGAGTCAGTGCTCTGTAGCTGGGGAAGCAACTCTCTCAAATTCCCAGCAACAGCAGCCTAAGTGAGAACTCGTGTCTACACAGTCACAGTTTAGGGAATTACATTTACTAACACATAGGGGTTTTGCCATTTTCTTTGGAAATTTCTGTCTTTCAGATCTGACAAACTGAGCACAAGAGTGCTGCAAATTAAAGGACACCTTGAGACAGCATGCAGATAAGGAAAGTTGCCACATGGGGTATTTAGGGTAAATGACACACTAAGTAGGGGAAAGTTAGGAGCAAAGCCATCTTGGTGGACATGAGAGGAATCTCAAAATAACCGAAGGACAATTTAGAAAGGTGAGCATCATTAATGAGATTTTGACAAGGCATCAGTCCAGTTTCCCCTTGTACTTGAATCACCAGTTAGCTGTCTTTAGCCTGTATCTGTGCATGGTATAACACCAAAAATTACTGAACATCTACCCTTGAGCAAAGAAAATGCTTTCATTAACTATTTCTTTCTGTATTGCAGAAGAAAATTAGCCTCATTCTCTGATCTTTTAATTCTCTTTACTGTACTTGGATTATGCCAATGGGACATGCTAAGTTTTAACCCATTGAGGGAGAAACCAACATATTTCTGTCCCTGCTCAAGCTACAAAGAAAGGGGAGTGCAAACTTTGCAGGGTTATGCAGCAGAGTGAGGGGACCTTCCACCCAATTGATAACCCAGGTACAGCTGGGCAGTAGCTGTCACCCAGCCATGTTCCCAATAAAACCAGACACTGGCACAGAATCTACAAAGAAAGAAATGAGCTATTTTTTGCAGCTTGTTCCTTTTCATAGCATGTCTGCTTATATTAAATTATTTTGTTATGATGTGCTGCTGAATTGTTTCTGGAACATGCTGACATGCCTGGTAAAAACAGTTGTTAGGGGATTGTTTTGCTCAGTGTACCTGAAAGTTTATAATTCTGTGGAGTTTGGGAAGATGTCTTAATTATATTTTTATGCCATGGTGAAAGATAATTTCATATCCCCATTTAATTATCAATGCAGAATGTTCTGTGATAATATATTATTATGTCTGAACCTGATGTTGTGATGGCTTAAAATAGCCTCCAGGGCAGTTCAGTTGTGTGAAACAAAACTGGGACAATTCCTAAAAGCTCAAGGGGGACTGCAGCTCTATTAGTTTTGGCAGCAATAAAGTAGTTGGGATAAGGATGAACTTTTTAAAAGTGGAATAATTATTTTTCCTAGTTTAATGAAAAATGAAAGAAAAACATTTTAATTTTTTTTAATTTAGATTTCCAGAATCTAAATTTGGCAGAATTTGAAAAATAAGGAAGGATAGCTGTATGTGCTATCATGAGCAGATGAGTTGAAATTTTGTTTTCATATATCCTGCCCACCTGTGTAGGCATTTCAAAAGTGCTCTTTCACCTGACTGTCTGAACACTTAGCATCATCTGATACCTAATCATGGCCCCGCCTTGTCCTAATTGCTTTTGTTTTGCTCATACTCATTTTCTTCTAATCAGGAGATAAAAAAACGGGTTTCGACATTATATAAGGTGGCAGGATTTTGCTGGCTTGTAGAGACCGATGGAAAAATTCAAGTTCAAGCTCCTAAGTTTCTACATCAACATCTATATTTAGGCATATAAAGGTCTGTTTTTTCTAGAACATCTGCACTTTGTTACTTTGTCAACATACATGTATTTATCTGCTCTCCCAGTTCACAGTGGGTTTTCACCACCTACATTTTAAAGCACTTCTTTGTCCATCCAAGCTGAGCATCTGCTGACAGAAGTATGTAAACGTGTCTTTAGACAGCTCATCAAAAAAAAAA
>VYXD01010931.1:2321-14086 GCA_013397195.1 Hylia prasina
TTTTTTTTCTTTTTTTTCCCCCTGCTGTTTTTTTTTTTTTTTTTTTTGGTTAACATCTTCCATTGAAAAACAAGTTTTGGTTAAAAAGTCCCTGAAAATACTTTGAGTTATACTGCTAAACATCCCTGAAACCAGTTGTTCTTCATGGCCAGAGAGTGCTGTTGAGACCAGATCTCCCACAGTGCAACATAAGGGATGTAGGCATTACAACCTAACCATTGGGTGGCCCAAAAGTATTTAAATTTAACGCTGAATTTATTTGTTTTCCAAAAAGGAATTTACTTCATATAATAAAATATCATTGTTTTGTCTGCATGCAAAACAGTCTTTTCCCTACTGAAGAGAATTTTCCTCCCTTCCTCTTTTATGGAGGAAAAAAAGCCCATGTCTATAATGAAAGCTGTTTGTGTCAGCTTTCTAGAGAATTAATCTCATGCAACAAGTGTTGCTTCTGCCAAGAGTACAGCTGTTGGTGTGCTGAGAATCCATCCATTGTTCTTGTCTGAAAACTCTGTCTGTAGGGACGTTTAGGGAGCTCCACATGTTATCAATGGTGTTCTCAACATCACCCAGTTTGCCCTGACTTCTGTTTTTGTCCAACTGGTTGGGTAAGAGTGTTGTTGACCTGGTAAGGGCAGTCAGGTGTATGCAAAAAGCTTGTGAAAGCTTTTTTTTTTTTTNGTTGCAAAAAACTTTTGAAAGTTTTTTTTTTTTTTTTTTTTTTTTTAATTTCTTGCCATTTTACAAGCCAGTTCACTCTTAACCTCCTATTTTAAACTTCATTTGTGGGCAAACCAGAAAGGGTAGTCTTTGAAACTGTAGCAATATACATTGGAGTAAATTGGTTTTTTTTCTCTAAAACCTCTTGCTTGCTACTCTATTTATATTGCAGCTGCTTCCTTGGGTTAGTCCTCTTAATGCAAAATGATGCTGGGAACAAGACACAGAAAGCTTTTATCTCTGTGGATTTTGAAGATGTGGCCATATGTCATTATTCTCAAGAAACAGCAAGGAAAAAATAGGAAAAAAATTGATTTATTGCAAATAGAATTTTGCAGCAAATTGAGGTTTACTCCTTTGAGGTAACAGCCCTGCCCTGCCACAAGAGGATGAAGCTGAGATGTCCTAAATTTTTAAGGAAATGGGATAATAAATCTAAGTCTTGATTTTGCCTTCAACTTTCCCTAGAGAAGATGCGGTCCAAATATAATAAACCACTGGAGAATTGGCAGGAATATCTTCCCTAGGATTCCATTATCTTGTAATTATTCCATTACTGATAAACTTGCAATAGTTAGGTTTGTAGCACTGAGTGTAGGTGAATTTACCAAGCTGGCCTTTACAGCTGCGTTGTGCCTGTCAAGTCAACTGAATCACAAGTAAGCCCAAGGATAGAGATGAAAAAGGAAATTAGTCTTACCTGGTGGCTCTCAGGGCCATAGTCTCACTGGCTGTGTTTGGTGATCTACAGCAGGCAAAGTTTCTGTCATCTTCACACTTCCCAGCATTTTAGGCCTGTTCTGGAGGCTGGGATTTGACATGTGCCACAAACCAGGATCTGGTTCATTTGCTAGTTAACACTGTGGCCCAATCTGTGTGTCGGAACAGAACCAAGTAAAACTTGTGTTCATTTATTGCCTCTCCAGCTGCCTGTGGGGGCTTCATCACCAAGCTCAATGGGACCATTACTAGCCCTGGATGGCCCAAGGAATATCCTACTAACAAAAACTGCGTCTGGCAGGTGGTAGCTCCAGCCCAGTACCGGATCTCTCTGCAGTTCGAAGTGTTTGAGCTGGAAGGCAATGATGTACGTAACCAGTCCCTGCATCTCAGAGGTGGGACTACTGGCTAAATCAGAACTGGATAAATCCTTGGGGTACAGGGAAGAGGAGGCTGTGTCTTGCTGGTGGAGCTTCTAGTTGTTTTCCCACCCTCAATGTAATTACACCAATAACAGTGACTGTTCTCCTTGAAGTCTGGATTTGCTTTCTCTATAGAGTGGAAGGATTAAAGCTGTTTTATTATAAGAGGGGTACAGTTTAACCCAATCTGGCAACTAAGCACCACACAACTGCTCACTCACTTTCCCCCAGTGGAATAGGGGAGAGAATCAGAAAGGTAAAAGTGAGAGAAACTAATGGGTTGAGATCAAGACAGTTTAATAGATAAAGCAGAAGCCACTCATGCAAGCAAAGAAAAATGAGGAATTAGTTCACTACTTCCCGTGGGCAGGCAGGTGCTCAAACATCCCCAGGAGAGCAGGGCTCCATCACACGTAACAGTTACTTTGGAAGACAAACAATGTCACTCCAAATGTCTCCCCTTCCTCCTTCTTTCCTCTGCTCACCCCCACTTCATGTACCGGGTGTGATGTCCTGTGATATGGAATNGGGCAGGCAGGTGCTCAAACATCCCCAGGAGAGCAGGGCTCCATCACACGTAACAGTTACTTTGGAAGACAAACAATGTCACTCCAAATGTCTCCCCTTCCTCCTTCTTTCCTCTGCTCACCCCCACTTCATGTACCGGGTGTGATGTCCTGTGATATGGAATGGTATGCTTTGGTCAGTGAGGATCAGCTGTCCTGGCCATGTCCCCTCCCAGCTCCCTGAGCACCCCCAGCCTCCTCACTGGTGGAGCAGTACAAGAAGCAAAAAAAGGTCTTGACTCTGTGCAACTCCTGCTCAGCAACAACAAAAATATTTGATATTATCAACCCTTTTCTCAGCACAAATCAAAAACACAGCTGAGTACCAGTCACCGTGAAGAAAATTAAATCTACCCCAGCCAAAACCAGCACAATGGGCTTCTTTTCTTTACTAGTTTTGAGTAATTGTAGGTATTTTCCACCCCTAATAGGTGTCCCGCCTCCCACCTCCCCAGTGCTGCTTTTGCAGGAAAATAGTTGGAAATGAACAATGAAGTAGAGTTCCTCAAGGATAAAGGAAGTAACAGTAAAAGAGTCTGTTCTCTGCCATGCATGGTGGAGTTTGGACAAAGCAATCAGGTTTGAATTTCCCTACTGTAATGGGAGCAGTGAGAGCACTTCCATAATTTTAAATACTGCTAAAGTTCATTCAACACCATCAGGTTCTTGGATAAGGTGGAAATAATTACTTTTGCAAAATTCAGTGGAACCTTTGGAATTCTGAAAAACACACCCATGCTTTAAAATCAGGGCAGCAAGTGAAGGGGTGAGAAAACTGACAGAGGAGATTTTGGGCAAGTTAGGAGTGCATTTGAGCACAAGGCTGTTTCAGTTCCTTCTCAGTGAAGCCTCTGTCCCCTTTCTGTGAAATGCTCTGTTCGAAGGCCACAGAGCTGAGACATCTCGTCCTCTCTTGGCAGGTCTGTAAATATGACTATGTTGAGGTTCGTAGTGAGCTGGCTTCTGATTCCAAGTTACATGGCAAATTCTGTGGCTCAGAGAAGCCCGAAGTAATCACGTCATATGGCAACAACTTGAGACTGGAGTTCAAATCAGACAACACGGTCTCCAAGAAAGGCTTTAAAGTTCACTACTTCTCTGGTATGTGTCTGTATTCTTTCACTTGCTTAGCTGTCTCCTCTGACTGAACCTCTTGGTTTTGGTGAACTTTCTTCAGCATCCTGTCAGATTAAATACAAAATATTAATATAAATATAAATTAAATATAAGCTGTGCTTGATTTTGTTCTGTGTCACCTTCATCTTGGGTTCTCAGTGCAGATCCAGTTTCATAGTGTGGTGTCAGCAAGTTGCATGAATTCCATCAATGCCTCCAGTCTTTCTACAGCAGGAAGCAGTGTAGAACCTAACCCTAGAAGTTATTTCTGTCCCTAGAGTATTAAAGGAAAACTTTTTTCTCTGAAACTAGAAGATTTAGAAAATTTCCAATAGGTTCTATATAGCAACCATTCCCATCAAAGCAGTGTGTACTAGTGGAAGTTTTTCATCCTCTGTTCTCAATCCTTTGTCAGCGCTGTACCTTGTTGGCAGGCAGTTCTGGAGGTTAGCTGCATGTCATTTGGAAGTAGAAATTCAATTTTGTTCTGTCTTTTCAGCAGAGTCCTAATTAATAATGGAGTATTAATTCTTTTGAGGAGAATAATCAGGCAAAACGGCCTTGAGTTAGGACCGGTGCAGAGTAGAATCAGGGCTAAGGGTTTGACTTACTAAATCTAACAGGAGGAAGGATGAAGTGGGTATGATTCATCTAGAAATACATTTGGGAGTGAAGAGACAGATGAAGTTAATGAGATCTAGAGAGGGCATTATCCCAAGAAAAATTGGAGATAAACTTCTCATAAATTAAATTCCACCATGGACTGGAAACCATGAGCAGATCCTGTGCTCAGAAGGTGAGATTGAGGAATCCATAGTTCTGAACACACAGGAGTCAAGATCCACTGGGGCATATTTCAGCTTCAGGGAGCAGCTCATGCCTGAGATCTTTTTTATCACCTGGTGGTTTGAGCTCAGGCAGAGCTATTTAGAAATGGGGGCTCATCAGAGCACATAAGAACTTGAAAATATAAAGTAGATTTTTACCTCAGCTAGTGAATTTGTGTGATGCTTTTCCTGGACTCTATTCTTAAAAAAAATGAGATGCTGCTCTAGGTTTCTCTTAGACAGGAGTCTTTAACCAATAAACTTACACTACAAAAGAGACCACATTTGTAATACATTTTATGGGATGTGAGGCAGCTGAAGAGAATAGGATCTAAGCTAAAAAGCTGACTAAGCTAAAAAGCTAATCCAGCAGTAGAGTTGGAGGTTTGCATTGCTATTTGCCAGCCTGGGTGTGGGGCTCTCAGCTGGTGACTGTGGTAGCCTGTCTCACTGTCAACTCAGTGTTTCTTGGCTTGATCCTGCCCAGACAAGGACGAATGCTCCAAAGACAATGGTGGCTGCCAGCACGAATGTATCAACACCTTTGGGAGCTATATGTGCCAGTGCAGAAATGGCTTCATGCTGCATGAAAATGGCCATGACTGTAAAGAAGGTAAAGTCCCCACCCCTGCCCTTGGGAAGATATTTAAAACACTCTTTGGTTCAGGGCACTTCCTGCCCTGTGCTGAAAGGAAGTTTGTGCAGCATACCAGGCAAGGGCACTGAAGAAGCCCCAGCTAGCTGAAAAGTTGGCTAGAAATACAACCATTCCCATAGCCCAGTCTTGCTTTCTCAATGCCCATGGGAGAGGGGCAGGGTGGGGATGAGAAATTGGACTTGCAAAAGGAGCAGTTGTGGGACATCATCATTAGATTGGTCCCTGCTGCTTCATTTAATTATTGTGCTTGAGTCAGAAGAGAAAGGGTGGGCCGATCTAACCACTTGCTGGTGCCAAAGCTACCTTTCTTCCTGCACCCCTATCTCTGCTATGTGCTCCCATGGCTTTCCTGTACATGGTCTCTGGTCCTTGTCTGACCACTCCACAAGCAGATACAGCTCTCCAAATTGGCAGAACAATGCAAGGCTGAGACAGCACCAGAGTCAACACTGTGGAGGGGTTGACATCATGGCCCTAGGAACAGGGCAGAGGAGGTGAAGGAACAGGAGAATAGATTAGAGTGTGAGGTTAGGTTAATGAGGCCCAGGGGAGTGAGATGGTTCCTTTCACCATCCGTCAGGTTAGCTAAAAAAAAAGTATAGGACAAACCCACCAGAACTGTGGAGTAATACTAAAAGGTCTTGTTTGGTGACTGAAGCCTTCTGTGTCTCTGCCCTGTAGAGGGTCTCACTGGGCAGAGAGGAGCATGTAGGACACAACAGGGTTGCCATGTGAGAGTTGCCCCAATGTGATTTCTCTCTCCCAAGCTGGTTGTGAGCACAAGCTGAGTGGTGCAGAGGGAATGATGAGCAGTCCCAACTGGCCTGACAAGTATCCCAGCCGGAAAGAGTGCACCTGGGACATCTCTGCAACACCTGGCCACCGAGTGAAAGTAGTGAGTAACCAGAGAGTGGGCATGTGAGGCAAGAAGCAGGCTGGGTTGTGAGGAAGTGACTTCCCACCACCACTGTGTGAGGCTGATGCCTTCAGGTCCTGTTTGGGGCTCTTGGAGGAGAGTTTCCTAGGAGGCTGCCCTGGCTTTCAAAAGGGCAGAAGGTCTCAGAGGGACACAAGGCAGAAGAGAGGCAACTTGGAAGGGACTCCAGCAGATGACAACTGTGGAGTATTGCCCTCCTTAAACAGATGGCATAAATGCCCTCCCACCCCTACCCCTCCTTGTGAGTCACTCTGTTGGGGCCGTATCTGCATAAGGTGGTGGCTGAGCCAGCCCCTCTGAGGGAGAGGTGTCCTTTTACAACATGGCCTGATGCAAATGGCAAGACATGCCCAAAGCTGTGCAGATGGCTCATGTATTGGAGGAAATAATCCCTGTACTCAGTGGAAGTAATATTGCAGAACAGCCCATCTGGTGCGCTGGGCAGAATTTCCAGCCAGAAAAAGAAACATTATAAGGCTTGCAGTTGATAACTGTTGTCATGCACCCATGTAAGGCAGCAAGGCTGAGGCAATACAGCACACTGATATGGAATTCTGATCTTTGCCACCCTGAGATCACTGTTGTCTAAAAGCACATTATTCTGTTTTAGTTTGTGGGGAGAGTGGGACAGATATACCATTTGATCTGTTTCTCACTTGGCATTTCACCCTATGCTAAATCACATACTCAGATTTACAACTGTCATAATTCTCCATATTCTTGCTCTAGACCTTCAATGAGTTTGAGATTGAGCAGCACCAAGAATGTGCCTATGACCACTTAGAAATGTATGATGGGCCCAATGGCAAGTCCCCTATCCTTGGCCGCTTCTGTGGCAGCAAGAAACCAGACCCTGTAGTGGCTTCTACCAACAAGATGTTCCTCAGGTTTTACTCTGATGCTTCTGTGCAAAGGAGAGGTTTCCAGGCAAAGCACAGCACAGGTAAGCTGGTTGCCTGCCAATACGTCAGTGCCAAAAGATATCATCGAGTCTCACTACATTTTTTACTTGGTAAAAACAGACACACCTTTCTCCTAAATAAGCTTAGCCTAAATTTAAAATGGAGTGCATTCAGTTCCCAGGCCACTGCCAGTGCCATACCAAAAATACCAGCTCCCATAACAGCTCAGAATTCTCTTGGTATTGGACATTTCTGTTCAGGCTCTTTTGTTTAAATTGGGGGTATTTGGTTGAGCAATAATCTGTTTGTTCCACATCAACCGCTGGAAAAGGAGGTGATGCAATTTAGCCCATGTATTGGCCCACCCTCAGAACAGGCCCATGTTAGATTGGTTATGGTAGAAGCAGAGCTGTGCTGTGGACAGAGCTGTGCTTGATCCTCTTATCTGTGGCAGCTCAGAGGTGAGCATGTTGTGCCAACATTCATTTCTTTGGAATCCCTGCCACTGTAAATAGATGAAACATGCTCCAAGTGGCCGTGCATGTGACACGGGTGGAGAAGCATCTTCCTCATTGGCTGCAGGAAAACTCCGCCAAAACGCACATGTTCTGCACAAACACAGGGCTACTTCTGTGCATTGTGCGGGCAGAAAAGGATTGTTTTGGCCACCAGTTTTCTGATGTGCTTCTACTTCCTGCTGACAAAATACTTGGTGTCAGAATTTCATCTTCAGGACAAGTGCAAAGAACAAACCAATTGCTTTCCAATACAATCCAATTTCCCAGAGTATGTGTCAAGAACCCTATCCTGCCAGTTTAAACTTATCAACTCTTTCCATGTGTGTTCTGTACCAAAAAAACCAAGTTCCTCTAAGCTCTGTGGGTCTTTGGATTCATGGGTGACTGTAGAATTCACTGGTTCATTGTAGTTTGGTGCAGTGTTTAATTATCTGCCCTTTTGCACTTCAAACTGGAGGTCTTCTCTGTTCATGACTGACCCAAAAGTGGGCTGAGTCTTTGGTGTGAGTAAGGACTTTGAGAGACTGTTTTGTGTCCTTTTCTCCTTTCAGAGTGTGGTGGGCTCTTAAAGGCTGAAGTACAAGCTAAGGATCTGTATTCCCATGCTCAGTTTGGGGACAACAACTACCCAAGTCAAGCCAGCTGTGAATGGGTGATTGTAGCTGAAGATGGTTATGGGGTAGAGCTAATATTCCAGATATTCGAGATAGAGGAGGAGGCTGACTGTGGGTACGACTACATGGAGATTTACGATGGTTACGACAGCACTGCACCCCGCCTGGGACGCTTCTGTGGCTCAGGGGTAAGCCATGGTAGTGGTGACTTCAGAGGGATCGCTGAGGGTGGCCAGGAAGTATCTTCATGTCGTTTTAGGAGAGGGGCAGCTGTCACAGACTGGTACAGAGAATGGTTTTTGGCTGGGTTTTTCTTCTTTCCCTTCCACAGGAGATCACAGCTATTTTATCTGATGCACAGTGTTGGAGAATTCTTGCAGACTGACTGTCCTTTTTAGCCCAGGGCTGTGTACAGCAGCATGAGACTGCCATGCTGCTGTGCCCCAGCCCTGCCATGAAAGTGTTGTGGAAATGTGGGAAATGGCTTTCCAAAGGCCAGTTTCATCCTCTGTTGCTTCCTGGCTCAAGCCAAGTTATGTTGTGCCCATGCTATGGCAGAGGTGAATGGTGGAGGGATTTAGGCTTGCTGCCTTTAGGATGGCATGCTGTCTCCTAAACTGTCACCTGCATCCCTATTACCAGGACTGATTCTAGCATGAGTAATGGTGTGTGATTTTTGAAATCAGAGGGTCTGTGTTTGATTTCTCTAGGGCTTCAGCAGTGAAATGGAGATGTTTCTTATTGAATTTAAAGAGGGACAATCAGGGAGCAGTCTGTGGAAGTTGTTCTCACAAATTGGGAAAGTGGTCTGGAAAATAAACAAAGGCGTAGCAGCTTGGTGTGAAGAAACTCAGGGCAACTGGGTAGTAATTTACCTCCCTGCACAGTGACAAATGAAGAATGGGTGGGAAAGGGAAGCACCAGGAGATTTCAGCAGGTCACAACAGTGTGGGACATAATCAGAATTGTCATGTAAGATAAGTACCTGAGTTATCTGAGCCCTGGGAAAGCCTCAGCTGCCTAACAGGTTCCAGTTTGTATTGTCTCATCTCCTGAAAAGACAGTGAGAAATTAGAGTAAACCTGAAGACTGGGACAAGAATATTCAGGGAGGCCTGTGAACAAAGTAACTGGAAGAACTGGGATCGTAGAGTGGACTGGCATCAGTCTTCAAACATAAAGAGCAAAGGAAGCTTAGAAAGGCAGATCAGGACAGGAGGCACTGAGCATTCCAATCTTCATGTTTACTGGCCAATCTGTCTTCACTGTGGGCTTACACTCTAGTATCATGATGCAGATAGTTATTTAGTCTGCATACTTGACCACTGTGTACTATCTTCTTTCCTTTTCTGCAGCCTCTGGAAGAAATCTACTCTGCAGGGGATTCCATTATGATTCGATTCCATACAGATGACACCATCAACAAGAAAGGATTTCATGCCCAGTACATAAGTACCAAATTTCAGGATGCATTGCACATGAGAAAATAGTTTGACTGCTCCTTGCAGATATTCCCCATCTGAAGATTGAGACATTTAACTGTGATCTTTGTCTCCTTTTTTTAAAGCTTCTGTACACTTGGCCAAAAGCAGTGTACAGTATTTTCTGTAACTAAAACTAAATCCAGTCTCAAAGGTTTGCCTCTGCAATTATTAGCATGACCCTTCCTTGTTAACCTACCCAGCACCAAAAATTGTCTTTTAATCATACCTGCCAGGGCATAAATATTGTATTTTGCACAACTTGCCATGGGGCTGAATGAAGACTGAACTTGAATTGAGAATAGCCTTCGTCTCTTTCATATCTTGTTTCTAGGTGACATTTCCAAGGATGCACATGAGCTGTCTGAACGTACTTTCTGGAGCAGGTGTTTTGGACAGACAACCAGTAGGATTTTTTTCAAAGGACTTTGTGAGCCACCCACTCTCCCCTTCCTGCCCCAACTACTCAGTGCAATAAGAGAACAATCAGATGGCTGTGCCTACATCACTCTTTCTGTCCTCTCTATTATTGTCTTGCTTATTGATGAGTGGAGAGCAAGGCAGAGGACAGGGACAGTCTCTTTAGGTCTCCTAGCTTGGATTCCAGGGAATGAGAAGGACCCAGTGTTTGGTTTGTAATTGTCATGGTATATGTTGAATGGAAGTACTTCAAGCAGTGCCCAAGGGAGGCGTGCTGGCTGACACCAAAATGCTGTGGTGAGATGCAAGGCATTACTGTGTGATGGTGGGAAAGCTTAGTAACAGGAGTGCTGACAGCATGCTCCAGTTACACCACCGTGCAAGGCAGCTCACAGGGCTGTGGCAGCAGTCTTCAATAGGCCCTGTGTTAAATAAGGAATCTCCCCTTCTCACTCCACCCATGCCTGCTTTCTCAACCTTCTTTACGCTGCTTCCTTTCCTTACTACCACTTCCCTGTGAGCCCTTCCTTTTCACAGCTGAGCTGCTCTCCCCAGGGCTCCCTACCACAACCTAGGAGTGCTCTGTGACTTCAGCTGGCCAGAACATCTCACTGAAGGAAACGCTGGGGCAGGGGAAGTCAGGGTGTCCCTGAGGCAGAGGGACACAGGCCATGCTGCAAGTCAGTTTTGGTGACCTCTGGGAACCTGTCAAACATGTGCAAGCTGCAGGCATGGGGCTAGGAATGGAAGAGTTCTGGTTTCTGCTTCCTCCCCACTTGTCACTGACGCATGGCCCAATCTCTTAACTTCATGGCAAGGGTGCAAGTGAGGTGGTGACTTTGACTTGGAACGCTTGGAGCCGTAAGGCTTAGCTATGTCCTTGTTTGCTCATGAAAGCTATCCAGCCACAGGCTTGAAGAACAGGTAGCTTGGTGCTTCTTTCAGAAAAAAATAAGGAAAAGTGTGTTTTGGGGGTACCACTGTAACTGAGCAGTTGATATGGGAGTAAAAAAAAATTTCTTTATTCTGAATGTTTCAGTAAGGCACTCATGGGCAATTATGAGCTAAAAGCTGAGGTATGTTAGCTTTAATAAAGTATTTATAATCGAAGGATTACTATGTTTACATAACCATTGTGCTATCAGGCTTTGGAGTGGCACCTCCTCTCTTGTGTATGACTGTGGAGAAGGGTGGGGCCAGTGCCACTGTCTGGCACAAACGACATTCCTGGAGATAAGGGCATCTTCAGATGGATAATAAATAGACCCAGCCCTCTCCAGAAATTCTTGAATAGAATATGGTCCAAGTATTGTGAATACTAGGAGAAGCAAATGCATGAAAATATTTTCTTGCTTAGAATAAGAAAAGTAAAGTAATTTATACACACACACAGAGGATTATATGTATATAAAATGCGCATGTAGAAGACCAGTAGTCAAAGCCTTAATAAGTGTAATGTGAACAATACTGTACCATTGACTATAGCTTTATTGCAGGCTGTATAAAATCATGTTATCTCTGTTTTGGTTTTGGTTCTTTAGTTTGTTTTATTTTAGCTCTGCTTTATTTCTTTTTTCAAATTTTGTGGCCTTTTTACAGGCAAGATCTCTGATCATAAGCTGTTTGACCATGCAGGTCTGGGGAAGTGAGCTCTGCTAGATGGGGTGCGCATTTGTCCTTATCTTCCTTGCTCCAGTTCAAGCAAAATTACAGTGACTCAGGTCTGGAAATAAAAATGTGACATCAATGCCTGTGAAACAGAAGCAAAGTTTCAGCTGACAAGCATCAGTTCAAGTTTCTGGGCCTTTTAGTGGCAGCAATGGCTCTAGAGAAAAGTGACTGTAACAGGTTCCCATGTGCTTTAA
>VYXD01010935.1:0-52407 GCA_013397195.1 Hylia prasina
TATATATTTATATAATTTATATAAATTTTCTTACACAAGCCCTGGAATTTGTGTAACTGAGTGTGGAAGCAGAGTGAGGAACTGCTTTAGCTGGAAATTCAGCTAACCAAAAAAGTTTGTTTGCAGCTGGATTAAACCCTTTATCTGTGTCACCACACTTCCACATCCAAGCTAATGCCAGTCTTAAAGAGGCAATGGGAATGATGTACTGGGAACAAGAGGGAGTTGCAGACAATTTTGTGACCAGCAATGTGGATTTCTGCTGCATTACACTGAAATGTCTTTGAATGTTGTGAAAGAGTTGCTGAAGTTGAAAGCTTTTGCCTGGTTTGAGTGTGATGTTTTGCCATGTGGGCAACCACCAGATGCATTTTCCCTTGCAGGGTTGCTCACTGCTCTTGTTTAACGTGCTGAATTTTATAAGGAGCTTGAAAATTCTTGAAGAGTATTCAAAGAGAAGTTGAATTTTATCTAACAACTGTTAAACCCCAGAAATTTAAAACTTTTTTTTTCTTCTGCCAACAAAACTCTTATAACACCTAAGTATAAGAGGAGGCAAGACAAGTGAATATGTGGTATTGTGGGGCTTGCAGTTACTGCTGCAGTTTGCTGTGAATCAAGTCAATGTACTTAAAAAAATGATGTGCAGCTTCATTCTTTGCTTCAGCAATATGGCTGAGAAAAGGCATAAAAGGGACTCTGGTTGATTTCTTCTTTTAACACAGATTTCTTCTTTTATCTGACCCCAGTGGAAAAGACTGTTCATTTAAAGTGTGTGTAAGGGAGATGGAAAAGAACTGAGAATGCAAGAACCAAATTTGGAATTCTTATGATTTCTCCAAGTCCTGTTTGCCCTTCCAAATCGGTGGGAGGCTTTTCCATTAGATTACTGTTGTCAAACCTGTTGCAAGAACTGTATAGGCTAACACAGCTGGTGAACTTGTAGCTCTCTATTTGCAGATGTATCAGAGGCCAAACATACAATTAGACTTCCCTGGTTTTGGTTTGAGAACTCTCCACCTGCCAATGTGGGCTTGCCCAAGAAGCCAGGATGGAATTGTATCTGCCCTGTATATCATCCCAAACCATGTGTAGAGTTTTCTTCACTTCCTCCAGACAAGTTGTCTTAAGGTTCATAATGAAAACTTCAAGGGTGGATTGCAAGTTAGTTCAGTGAAGTTTAGAATCACATTTAAATGAGCCTCAGTTCATCTTGCTTAAATTGATAAGCAAGACTTTTTAAGCATTTAGGTATTACCAACACTTTGTTTTTAGCTGAGAGGAGTTTGTTGAACTGTGGGGTCAAAGCAGCAGGTAGAAGGAGTCAGTAGCATGGTCAGAATTTCAAGAGAGGAAGGAAACAGTTGAATATAATTTGGTTTCCTTTTCTACCAGGTATTTGGAAACAATGGCACTTTTCAAGATATGACAGATTTGTAATGTTTGGGGTATGAGAAAGGCCTTCAGAGGGTTTTGATGCAATGATACATTTATGGATCTTATTGGTTAGAGTATGGCTGAATTATGGTCTTCTGTGACAAATATAGGTGGAAGGGCCTTCAAAAAGAGGCTCCAGCTGTGGTATCTCAGTATAGAGATGTCAGAATAGGTTAATTTTTTGGTGGCTGAAAACATCAAGGAGCTCTCACAGGAGGGCATCCATAGTAGGAAAAGCAAAGGAGCAGAATTGTTGTTACTCATCAACATAAGAACGTGATGTGAATCTGTGGTGCAGGTAAACAGTGATCAACAAAAATGGGCTCTGGTTTTTCAGGGAGAAATGGCTACTTATGTAATGAGAAGTGAACACTGGAGAGAAAGGAAGGTCTGGCGGGCAAAATAACATTTAGAAGGCGGAACGAGGGAGAATAGGGATTGCAAAGGCCAAGGAAGAAGTGGGGAAGCATTTTCCTAAAATGTGCAATGGCAAATAAAATATTTTACTCAACCTGTGTTGGCAACGTCTCTGAACAGCTCAACGGACAAAATCTGTGACATGACACAATTCCTTTTGTTCTCTTCTGGTCTTCTCTTTTGTACACTTGTGGTCATCACTGCTTTTTCTCACAGTCCACTCCCAAGTCTGTTAAGGGCAGCACCAAGAAGGAGGGATCAAAAAGGAAGATCAACATGAGTGGGTACATCTTGTTTAGCAGTGAGATGAGAGCTGTGATTAAAGCTCAGCACCCAGACTACTCCTTTGGAGAGCTCAGCAGACTTGTAGGAACTGAATGGAGAAACTTGGAAGCAACAAAGAAAGCAGAATATGAAGGTAAGTAAAAACTGAGATGCTGAACTCTTTTCTGCCTTTTTTTCTTTCTCAGCACTTTCTGTTGTTCAGATGACAGGTTTAATAAAAGCAAATATTTGTTTGTGTTCTGGACATACCTTAAAGAGAAGTTCATATTGAAAGATGACTGAAGAGGAGCAAAGAGCGTGTTTCAGTTATGTAGAGCACAACTGATAATTTCAATGTCTTTGCCACAAATAACCAAATTAACAAAGACCAAGAAAATGGGGACAAATTAAAAGTAAAGGGGTATGGAGCTCCTGGGCTAGAAGTCAGGTGGAAAAATATTTTGTCAATGTTTCCTTTAAGAAGGACTGATGGGTATTTTGGACAAGAAGCTCTTGAGAGATGTAGCAGCAGGTAAGAAAGGCTTACAGGGGAGTGGGGAAAAGTTCATTATTAACAGTACTTAGAGTCCTGAGAGGCTTTGTACTGTACTGTAAATATGACCTATTTTTCAGTACAGTATTAATCAACTCTTGTAAGTGATTTTGCTGAGATATTTCATATCCTGAAGTAAGCCTAGGAATATTTCATAATCATGAGATACTTTAGACCTATCTTTCGTCCCTTTCTACCCTTCTTTTCCTCAATTCCTTCCCTCCTTTCCTTTCTTTGCCTCCCTCCTTTTCTTCCCTCCCTCCTTTCCTTCCATTCCTTCCCTCCCTTCTGATAAATAATCGTGTTTTAACTTTTATTTGATTAAAATAAAATACAGCTGATCTTTTAACAGCCAGCTCTTACCCAAGCCAAATACATGGGCTTAACATCCATAGTTATTTCTCTAGTTAATAGCATGTCAACACTATTAACTACTGTACTGATGCAACATTATTGAAAGAAAATGCTCCTTTGGATAGGAACATTTCAACACTCTGGAAAGTTGTGGCCCAATTAAGTTATAACTTGGAAAATGAGATTTGATAGGTTTTCTGCACACTCATAACTTGAAGGCAGCTTTGATCTTGAGGCTGGAAGCTTGCATGCTGTCACTGTCCACTCTCAGCCACCACAGTCCTTTCTGAATTTTCAGTAGCACCTCTTTGCAGCTCTGGAGGGTAACACAGCACCCTTTGCTCTCTGCAAGTTTGCTTTGCAAATGCTGCGAAGGGAGATGGTAACGCTCTTTCTTTGTGAGACTACTGGGGCCTTACTTTGTTCTGTAGTTGTTTCCTTTTACACCCTTCTAGGTGCATGTATGATCTTTTTATTGGCAGATCCCTCCTTAAAGCCTCATCCTTCAGCAGGAGGATGGCTGGCATGTCACTGCTTCCTTGCTTAGAGCAGCTTAAAATCCTGCCCTTCTGCAGGAAGACTCTGTTTGTCCACCGTGTTAATGATTGTCTGTGTGCTTCCATTTTAATCTTACTTCTCAATTAAAATTCTCCAAAGCTTTTGGAGTTTGAGCTTCAGTTTCCCTGGCTTGGTGTCTGTCCCAAACTAGACTTAATTTTACTTCGTTTGGAGGGGTTGGGATGGGGTAACGAAGTGTCCAAATTGTGTTTGCTTACAGTGTGTGAAAGGAAAGAAACTCCACTCCTTCCCCTGTGAAGAGTCAAAATTCATGTGTTCCCTGGTGTGGCTGTGAGCCAGGGAGCAGGGAGTGGGCATGGTTTGACACCTCATTTAAAAAGGGCCTTTCCATTTTCTGATGAAAAGTGGTTTACATTTTAGACCCATTTTGACCCACTGAAAATTTTGTTTGGTTTATGTGCAGGGTATTAGTTGGTTTTTTAGCAATAATTGAGTAAAGAAGAGGCAGTGTTGGAAGCGCTTGCATGGCTAAATAAAGTAAAATAAAAGGGATTGAGGGAAAGGCCTGTTTTAAGGAAAAACTCTGTTCAAAGCAGAAGGTCTCTTTCCTGTCTCTTGAGATGTGTTGGAAATGTTTGAATGATCTCAAGTCCTGGCCTATGTGATTTGGGTTTATTACTGAGTATTAGGATGAATGCTTTAGGCTGAGCTTTCAGGTACCTCCTCCAGTTCCCTTTGGCAGTGTTATTCCATTTGTTACTTCTGTGGCAGTCAGGGCATGGGTAGGGGCTAGGTAAAACTTGAGTATTGTCCTATGTCAGGCCTTCAAACCTCAGCACTCTGAAGTCTGATAAAGCTGAACACTTAACAGTAATTTCTCATTCATCAGAGTGTCTCTTTTGCTTTTGTCTTGACCATTTTTTGTTTTTTAGCTGACCAAAAGTAGGTGAGAGTCAGAACAACTGCTTCATCTTTTCCCGAAGTGCTTGCTGTGCTCTGGAGAGAATTTTCTCATTTTTCTACTTCAGGACCTACCTTTAAATATCTTGTGTATTTTGTGCTCAACTGCATCTGAGTTGCCTGTATTAAATGTAGGAATTTCTCTGCGTCGTCATCATCCCTGAAATTGCAGAAGTGGGAAGAAGGAAGGAAATGCCTTTGGAAATGAAACTGGTCTTTGAGTGTACAGAAGTAGTGCTAGAAGCTGCACAAACAGGTTCTAGAGGAGTAAAAGTGTGATAGATGTTCAAAGTCATGTCCTAGAGGAAGTGAGTAACACTGGCAGGATGCATAACTTAATCTCCTTGATGAACTTCTTCTTAGCCTTCTTTTGACACAGGACCTTGATCGCTGGTTTAGTGGCAGTTTCTATCTTTCACCAACTGCAAGAGAACTCATATCCCTGCATTCACTGTTGTTAAGAATTGCTGGAGATATACCCTGCATCCATTTATTCTTCCTTGTTCCTCATTGTGCCAGTCAGACACAATGTTCAGAATAAACAAAGCAGGAACTTATGTACCCCTGAAGCACCTGGAGTGGGCATTTAGTATTTCTCCTTTTTTGTTTGCTTGGCTTTTGGGTTTTTTTCTTTCTTCTTCCCATGACCCTTTGCCCTTTCCTTAATATAAAATTGTCCTCTGGTCAGATTACCCTGCAGTAGATCTTTTGTTCTTGCAGTCACAGTGAGAGACTTGATTGAGATAATGACCAGATTCATCGTACAAAGGACACACATGACCTCCAGTGAGCAGCACAATGTGAGTTAGACATCTTCAGAAAAAAAACACAAACAAACTCATAGGGGGCCAAACGGGGAAATGACAGAAAGAGGCAAAGAAAAATATTTTTGGTTTATCAAACTGCTGCTTGTTATGTTCCAAAAACTAAGGACCAGTATGCACTAGGGAAGCTTTATAAATACTCCCCGATTTTGCCACCACTTTTCAGTCAGTAGTAAAATACATGGGGAGCCCACAAATGACCGTGCCACCAGCTGGCACTGCTGTCTGCTCTTTGCAGCTTTCTTTAGGGCGCACCTGGCAGATGTGGGGCTTCAATTCCCACAGCAGCTGGTAGAGGATCCACCCAAGAGCTGCTGGCCTTGGCTGCAGCTGGTTTGGCTGAGCCAGTGGTGTCAAAACAGGGAATGTTTTGCCGTGTCCTAGTGCGGACCGAGCCTAGTGCTGGACTGCTGCTTCATGTTGGTAACACTGGTGTTATTATCATCAAATTTGTTCTTTTAATTTTTTTAATTTAATTATTTCTTTTAATTACTTAATTTTTTTTAGAAAGGGATAAAACTTTGTGGAATATTTTTCATGAAAGGTTCTCTAAAAGTCTTAGCTGCAGCCACATGAAATCAAATCATTTGCTGTATAAAAAAAGATTCATCTGTTCTACTTTATATTTGACTAAACTATGCCAGTGTCTGACTCTAGTCCTTTTTAATGAACAGATAATATTTTGAAAGTCTGGGTTACAAAACAGAACTGAAAATCTAAAATACTTTTACAGAGCGGGCAGCTAAAGTTGCTGAGCAGCAGGAGAGAGAGCGAGCAGCACAGCAGCAGAATTCCTCCCCCCGGGCAGGCACTCCTGTCGGGGCTCTTATGGGGGTGGTGCCGCCACCAACACCAATGGGAATGCTCAATCAGCAGTTGACACCCGTTGCAGGTAAAACGTAGGAGCTATGACCATTTTTTCCTCATCCACTTTATCAACCCCCTTCATAACTCTGAACACTCTCTTGGGTCACGTTGGAAGCAAAAGCTCAAACTCTTCAGTCCCTCTTCATGATGAACGTGCCTAGTGCAGCGGTGGCCTGGTGTCCAGCGTTACTTGCTCCAGTGGAGAGTAGCCTGTGGAAAGTGCAGGGAAGCAGGGTGCTCCTCGTGCAGTGCTCCTGTTCTGGTAGTGTGCAGTCGTGTTGATTCACTCTGCCACGCAGAGTTCACCTTTAGCCCTGCTGGGACAGGAGGGCAGCAGCTAAATAGTCTTCTAGTGCATGCAGCATCTGTGGCAGTGGTAAAGCAGGAGGGAAACTGTCGGGGGTTTAATTGTCAGGGAGGTGAGAGGCTGACAGAGTCTAACCCAGATTTTAAATCCAAGCAAAAGCTTTGTAGAATTGCCTCTTAGGCACTGGTAAGCAGAGCAGACCAGGATCTAGAGCCGCTGCAGAAACAAAGACAAAATGACAACATTGCTGGTTTTATCAGGTTATTTTTCAGAATAGAACTGAGCTTGGAGAACTCTTCCACGAGGTCCCTGTTGCTGGGTGTTGAGCTCGTTGTAATCCGGCTTGATTTCATAGGGAGTATGCTCGGAGTAAGTATTTTCAGGATCAGATCTGAAGACAATGTAGTCCACTGCAGATTCTTGTATGGAAATCAGCCATACATGGGTGAGAAAATTAATTAGGTGTGACCTGATAGGTTGTTTTCCTTCCCCAGTTTCTAATTAAAACAAGAAATTGCTTCAGTCAAGGTCAAAACAGTGTCGAGTAGATAGGAGGGGGTTTTGTTTGAGTTTCAGGGTCTTTTTAACTTTCCCTTAAGACATTCCAATTATTCCATTTATTCTTTTGTCATTTTTCTTTCTCATCTCATAGGCTGTGGCCTTATTTCAAGCTGACAGCCTGAAGCATTTTTCATCACGATTTCTTAATCCCCTTTCAGTAAATAGGCTGCATGGATGTTTAACTGAAGGCACATTCCTTAGTTGGTTCATGATCTCCAGGTTACATAGCATTTGTTTACATTGAGTTGAATTTTTCTTTTGGCTTTTTTTCACCCTGTTGGTGGTAATTTCCCTCTGAACTGTTTGCAGTTGGTGTATGTTTGTGTGTGTGTGTGTACAGTTATCTGTGCATATATTAAGAAAAAGGAGGGGGGGGAAAAATGTTTCCCAGTGCTGATCTCTTTCATGAATAATTTACTTCAATCTAGAATATGTAGAAATACCATCCTCTTGTGGTTGTGTTTTCTTTGTTTGGTTCTTGGGTTTTTTGGCACTGAGTCACTTTTCCAATTTTTGGAAGCAGGTGTTGATGGGCAGTAATACTTGCTGTTAACACTTCCTTAAAACTTCCCAAAAAATGTGCATTCTGCCAACTACACATGCTACCTTATTTCCTGTGACAGCAAACTTCTATTTCAGGCCATTATCTTATTCAAGCAGATCAACACTCAAGGCTCTTCACTGTGGCTTTGGAAAATTCTTCCTTAAAACAGATGATGGAACAGATCCATCTAAAAACTCTTTCTACTTTTGTGGCCCATTTGAGAAACACAGTCTTTCATCTTTTGGTTTTCACAAGTCCTACTTGGAAGTACCTTGTTCTGTTTGGACCTCTTTCACATCCTCCTCCATCCTTGGATTGCTTTTCTCTAGTTCAGAGAGCTTCTCCATCACAGAACTTCTTCATGGCCCACAGGGCCAGGAAATCTGGAAGCCTTCTGAGATGTGTTTCTCTTAGTGTGCAGCACTTTAGTGTCTTCTACAAGTTTCCTTAATCTTAGGTTGTTATAATAAAATATAGGAGAACAAGTAATTTCAAAGACATCCTAAATCACAGCTGTGGGAGCTGGAAATAGTTTGGCCACGTTTGTTAATTTAAAATAAAAGTTTGCCATTCATACATTGGGTAAGACAATTCTGCTCTTACTCGGACTGAGCTACAAGAACTCATGGAGATTTGATGGCACCTTAGCTAGTTGTTGAGTGTATTAATTGGAAATTTAGAACTAAGCTTCCATGATTGACAAATATGGGTTTGAGTCCTTGGAGAGTTTTGTGTTTGTTTGTGTTAAAGCTTCAGAAGTGCATTAACTGCACTGTAGATGTGGCAGCAGCTCGGGGTGCACTGGAAGTACCAGGCAGTAGCTACAGTGTGAAAGCTCTTTATGCCAAGCAGGCTTGTGTTGTGTTTCTTCTTTTCTTTTCTCCATTGGAAATATGGATTTCCCTGTAATAAAGAGGTACAGATAAGGTTCCAGATATTTGAAATAGGTACCTACGGCATATTTCACATGTCAGTCTAGGTGCCCTGTGGAAAATGAAGGCTTGAGGGAGATTAGTTCTTTATTTTCTTGGTGTTTTCTCCATGTAAAGCTTTTGGGATTAGAGGTTTCTCACTCTATAACATCCTGAGGATGTGACAGCTTTAGCTTTTATTTTGGAGCTGCTGCTCCTGTTTAGACCCTGAGCTTGTGACAGCTTTGTTCTCAGTCAGAACTGATGAGAGTTTTTGGCCAGTCTCATTCCAGAGATCTCTGTTTTGAAAGTCCCTTTTATGAATTACAGGGAGTGTGGCAAAGACTCAGTGGTTTCTTGGAGCAGACTATAAAAGCCCCAGCAAATCTACATTTCTAACTGACCTCATCTCTCTAGACCTGCTTCTGTCCTCTGTCATTTTTTCATTGTCTTTCCAACTTCATTCCCTTTCCTTGCTTACCTGGCAATGCATCCATTTAAATTAAACATTCCAGGGCCTAACAAGCATAGTGCAGTTATACTGTGTAGGCTCACTACGTAGATAGCAGAAAATCTGAGCCAAAGCCAGAGAAAGCTCTCAGTTTTCTTCCCTCGTATGCAGCAAACGAAATTTTTGAGCAGCAGCACAATACAGTGTTTGCAGTGTCACTGATTTTCCTCTAAAGACACCTTGCAGACATGGACAGTGAAATTCTGTGAGGGACTGCAGGTGCTCCTTTTAAATCCTTTCCCTTGAGCATAAGTTACTGCAGCCCAGCACTTTAAGCCCCAGTTTAAAATTTGTGTTACTGGAGATGGTTTAATAAAAATCACCCATCACTGCCATTAGTTTCAAATATGTGAATGTTGCAGGGCTTTTGTGCATCAGTTTTGCATGTGTACTGCAGGAAAATGTCTGGGATTTTATTTTTGTGGCCTCTGAACTAGCCCAGAGAGCAGGTCTGTCCATGGGGCTGGCCAGTCAATGTTGTGTTTGTATTCTGTATGCAGATGGCAGAGCTTTAAGCTGTATTAAAACTGCTTGCATTAGTAACATTTAATTGTGGCTGAATTTATACCTTGTGTTAACATATCTGAGTATTCAACATTTATTGCCCTGTGAGAAACATACAAATACACTAAATACTAATTCATCAAAAGTATAGTGTTTCATATTTACAGCTTTTATTTTTAGTTTTTGTTTTTTCTTTTTGCAAGATACTAATTGTAGTATTGTCTTGCTGTACTAAAGGTGCTTTTTGTGTGTGTGTGTGTGGATAGTGCATGTGTGTGCATACTGTGTAGACCATATTGCATGTTATTGATGCATGTTTGAAATTTATTGTGTCCTTCAAGGCATGATAAGTGGCTATCCACCGGTGCTGCCACCTTTGCAGGGCCCAGTTGATGGCATTGTTAGCATGGGCAGCATGCAGCCACTTCACCCAGGGGTGCCCCCACCCCACCAACTCCCGCCAGGTATGCCAGGCATCCCAGGCATCCCACCACCCGGTAAGAACCTCATCCTCATTCCCTCTTTATTTCATTGTCATGTACTTGGTTTAACCCGTTGTTACAGGAGTTCTCTGCAGCTTGTTCTGGTCGTGGCTTTGGTTTGTGAGCACTGCTGAATATGAGGGGTGTGCAAAACACCGACACAGCAGCATGTCCAGTAAGCCCTCAGGGAAAGGGTGCTGGAGAAACTTGGTGCTGCTCCAGCTGGAGTTTTGCTACAGCCAAAAAAACCCTCAGTAATTGTGCCTGTGTTTATCAGAGGTGTAAAAAGCTGAAATCAGCCTGTTCATATCTTTGTTATTTGAACAGCAGCTTTACGCTCATCCTTTTCTTATTTGAAGTGGGCTTATATATGAAATTTATTGTTCTCATTCCTTACCAAAGTCTTTTTCAGTGTGTCAGTGTCAGCCTGCACTGAAATGAGCCTGGTCATTTACGACTCCTTGGCCACTGGGGCACTGATGTGTTACTGTAAAACTGTTCAGATTAAAGCTTGCTGATAGAACAGTGACTGGAAACATGTAGGGACAAGGTGAATTCAGTATTCTCCGTGGCCAAATTTTCAATTGATTTTTGAGAGCACTTTGATTTCTACTGCATTTGCTCTATTTTTGCCACACTTTTGATGACAAGTGAGGCTTAAATGAAACAAATGTTTTACCAGTGTTAATGCCATTAAGGTGTCCTAGTTAAGGGGGAAAACATTCATCTGCCCTCAGATCCCGTTTCTTGCTGATTTATTTTTTACCTCTGATAACTCATGTGCCTGTGAAAAAGGTGTGTCATCCCTCTGTTCAGCAGTAAACAAGCTGTGGACAAAATGGTCTCATTTGCCTCCCCCTGCCCCTTGCAACCGTGTTTATCAGAAGCTCTGTTAAGAATTTTATCTGTACGTAAATCATTTGAGTTGGGGAGTTTTCGTTTGCTTGCCTGGTGTTTATGAAATCCATCGGCATTCCACGTGCAGCTTGGCTGGAGTGCACCATTCCCTGCGATGGCACCTAGAGGGAGCAGGACAAAAGCTCTGCAGTGACACTTGGCCCACATCAGCCCAGCGTGTGGGAGGTGAATCCAGGACAGTGCATCCCTCTGAAGGGCTGTCCCCACTGCGGTGGGCTGGATGTTTGTGTTTAAAACTGACAGGATGTGGATTAGCAAAGAAACAATGTCTGGGAGTGGAGGACCACACTGAAGTGGTGCTTAACTGGGCACAGCAGGCTAAGGGTGAAGCTGTGCTCTAATACTGGGAAGGGGAGGGTGCTCTCCTTCAGACCCTTTGCCTTTGGACTAAAAATAATTCCACAGCTTGTGTTACCAATGTTTTTTCCCAACTTCTGACATACTGTTGGTACAGATGCTTTTAAAATGGCAGCTGTGGTCAAATGGAAAGTGTATTTGAAAAACACTTTAGTGAGGGAAACCCAGTGGCACATCCTTTGATCACTGAAACAGAAATCATGCATTTAATTAATGTAAATTAAACCCTCAGGAAGAATACAGTTAGTCTGCAGCTTTTCCGATGGATGAACGTGGGAAGTGGCACAAACAGAAAGAAAAGCAGCAGCACACATAACTTCCATTTTTTTCAGACCAGAGCATGTGTATGTAAAATGTCAGGATCTGCATGACTCTCATTTAGATCTGTACATTTCTGTATGTAAGACTGACACAGTTGTGCTGCACTCTGTGCAGTAGGGAGAAGTCCCAATGTGCTTGAGAAAAACAGCTTTTATTTTTTTTGACGTTGATTTCAAGCATTCATTTTTCTGTATTTAAGGCTATTGAAGCTTAACCTGCAAGCTGCATTTTGTATTAGTAAGATCTAACAGAATTTGTGCAAAAGCTTGAATTTCATCCTGCTGTGAACTTGTTTTAAAAAACTGAAAACAAGGAAATGTTAACTGTTGCTAAAGCAGATCAGCATTTCCCTTCTTAAAGGAAAAGACTTCAGGAAGATCCTGTCAAGCCAAAGGTGTATATTATAAATGAAAAGAGGCAGTCAGGCAATCACTAAGTAACATGAAAAAAACTGAAAAGCAAAACCTATTCACTTTGCATTTCTCTAATTAAAATAATTCAACAGGCCACATATCAGTGTTTGGTAGTTGTCATGTTGGCTTTTTTTTCATTCAGAAATTTTTGAAGTTTTTTATTGGGGGCAAGGGGAATATTTGAATATTGTACATCTACTTAAAATAACTGTGAGCAGTGATATCAAAGTATAAATTCTTACTGTAGAAGACCAAAGAGGTATTTGTCACTGCTCTGAAGTAAGACTAATTATTTTATATTTTGGAATATAGGTGTTATAGGCCAAAATGTGTCCCCTATGGTAGGCACTCCAGCACCAGGAGCAAGTCCTTTTGGACAGCAGGTGAGTCATTTTTGCATTATTTATGAAGCTCTAAGGCTCAGAATCAGCATTTGAGCAACATCCCAGTTCAGACATGTAGGGATGCACATAGGCTTTCCCAGGGAGAACAGAAATGTTCTGATGTGTTTAGAACCAGTTAATATCTCACATGCAGAGAGTATTTCTGTATTTGATGGTTGAATTGTTACACTCAGGAGGTTTGTAACAGGCAGTGTTTTGTCTTAGTTTTCTGCTAAACTGCATCATTTCAGCATACTGTGAAACTGCTGATAATTTAGGTTTTGCATGCTTTGTAACACAGAGAGGACACTGCCCATTTTATCAGCTGTTGACAAGTAGGTAAAAATATTTATATTTCACAAACTGATGAAGCAGATGTTCATTGGCAGTTCAGAATTTGTAAGCTGGGTAACTGATGATCTGATGTTTCTTCTCAGTGATTAATGCAGATTAACTGTTCAGAACATTTCCAATTTTACTGACTAAATTTTTGCATCATAGAGAGAAATGTGGTTTTGGCCTGAGGGTGTAAAGAAAGGGAGAGAGAGTGGCTATGCATAGGCAGATAGTGGTAGGATGGAGTGAATGGTTTTAAACTAAAAGAGGAGAGGTTTAGGTGAGATGCTGGGAAGAAGGTTTTTATTCAGAAGCACTGACACACAGAAGCTGTGGCTGCCCCACCCCTGGAGTCATGAAGGCCAGGTTAGATGGGGCTTGGAGTGACCTAGTCTAGTGGAAGGTGTCTCTGCACATGGCAGGGGGTTGGAATGAGATGAGCTTTAAGGCCTCTTTCAACCCAAACCATTCCATGATTCTGTGAGTACCAGAAGTTAAATGGTAAAGTTTTGATGTCATGACATTGAGTTATTCCAGACCACGGGATGTCTGTGCTGAGTTCTCAGTACTGCTGGTTAGTCACAAGGGTAGGAATTCTTCTGTGTGACTGGGAGTTTTCCTGCCTGAGATTTTTGCCTGACAGTGATGCTGTGGAAATAACCCAGTTGTCCAAGGATCCGTGTCAGTTTGGATTAGATGTTTTAGAGTTAAATTTTGCACTTCACAGACCACAGTATTTCAGATCAGATTGGAGAAAACATAAAATAAAAAGGAGATAAAAGGTATAATTAAGGTTAGGAGAGAGGAGATGTGGCGATGATAACCAGAGTATATTTACATAAATCAGAAATATGAACAACCTCTATTGGGTATGAATAGTTGGTTTGCACTTCCTCTCTCTGTCCATCCCCTGGCCAAAGTGTGTGTCTCCAGGGAAATTTTCTCAGGCTTTTGCACGTAACCTTAGTTGCAACTCCATTGCGTGAGGATGCCCCAAGGCTGGGGTGTTCCCTGGAGTCCCCCTGTGTGAGCTGTGTGCTGTGACCCCTGTGTGTCTCTGCATTTCAGATCGGGATCCTGGGCCCGCCGGGCCAGCAGGCGCCGCCGCCGTACCCCGGGCAGAGCCCCGCCAGCCAGCCCGTCATGCAGCAGCCCAGCACCCCCATGTTTGTCTCACCCCCACCAAAGACACAGAGGCTCCTCCATTCTGAAGCCTACCTGAAATACATTGAGGGGCTCAGTGCTGAGTCCAACAGTATCAGCAAGTGGGACCAGACCCTTGCAGGTAAGGCTTTGGGTTCCTTGTAACGCGTTATTTTTGCTTTTATAGAAAATGCGGAATAAGTCTACTGTTTGCTTATTAAAATACATACATGCAATTAATTCGTAAAGACAAATCAACAGACTGAGAATATATATGCTATCCACAGGCAAATTCCACCAGTGTTGTATAAACCTCAGAATCAATGGTATGGGCTTAAATACTAAGAGCAAAAGTAGAGTATCTTATATTGTAGAGTTATATTTGCCTTTTTCTAGAATAAACCAGTAGGTAATTGTTCCAGTGCATTTCCCACACCCAAGAAAATGATTCTATATAAGGAAAAGAGTTTTGGTTTACCTCTGAACATATGAGGAAGCCAAGCTAGAATCTTCCATGCCCTTCTCATGGGCGTTGGCTCAGTGCTAGCACGGAGAAACCTGTTGGACCTTTCAGCTGCTCCTCAGAAGTATAGCTGATTTCTCTTGGGCAGCAAGCCAAAAGCCCTCCTAAAGCATTAAGTACTTAAGAAAGAGCACTGAGGGGTGCTCAGGGCTTTTTGGGGGGTCTTAGCCAGTTCTCTGACACATGTGCATGGCTTTTGTTTTGTTTTTGTATTGTTTGTTTTTTTCTCTTTTCTTAAAACCTTTCCTTCACCAAACACACCTGAAGAGCCGTCTGGCAAATATTACTAAGCCATTTCTAGGACGTTGCAGGCCAGCCCTTAGGACTTGATACATCTTCATGGGGCTCATTGCAAGCTGGCCTCACGTAAGATTGTGTCAGGTAATTGGACCATTCCTTGTATTTTGCAGCACGGAGACGAGACGTGCACCTGTCCAAGGAGCAGGAGAGCCGCCTGCCCTCGCACTGGTTGAAGAGCAAAGGGGCTCACACCACCATGGCTGACGCGCTGTGGCGCCTGCGGGACCTGATGCTGAGGGACACCCTCAACATCCGCCAGGCCTACAACCTGGAGAACGTGTAGGCACAGCAGCACTCCTGCTCCAGGAGTTCATGGGACAATAGCTGGTTTAGTTACTGGGTGGGAAGAGATAACCAACAATAATTTGTATTGCATTTTACTGTACATTGCAAGACCATTTTTATATAAGGACACTTTTAATAAGCATATTTCACTTTTTGTTATATTAAGTTGACTTTATCAAATACACAGATTTTTTGCATATGTTTTCTTTGTTTGAAAGGCAATTTCATAATTGGTTGAGTGTAGTCAAGGATTCATCTTTCTTATACTTATTGCTGAGAATCTGATGCCATTGTTTTTATATAAAAAAAAGGAAAACAAAGTATTTACAGATTGATACAGTGGAATGTGAATTAGTCATAGTTTACATCCTATAAGAATGTGTGTACCTGTGCTTGTGTGTGCTGGCCACTTCGGGCAGAACGGCTCGGGTGCGAACAGGGAGGATCTCTTAAAAGAAGCTAAAGGTAAAATGTGCTTTGGCACTAAGGAAAATTGGCATTCCAGGTCAACACTGAGGTGGCTGGGTGGGCTACAGCAGCCGTGGAAGTGCTGGTGTGGATGGGACAAGGGTGTCTTGACTGCTCATGTTGTCCAGTCCTGTCCTGTTATTTAACTGTGTAGCCAAGGCTGTTGTGATCCTAAATCAGTAACACAGTCCCTGTGCTGGCAGGCCCTTAGAGGGGAACTGTTTCATCTGCCATGGCCTGTGCTGGGGGTTCTGCGATGTCCCCAACACGCAGCAGTGGGACAGGGAAGCTCCTTCCCTGAGAGATTCTGTCTGTGCTGAAAGAGGCTCACAGAACTCAGAACCAGCTCAGGTCTTGGAAGGTAAGTTAGGGGAGAAAAGTGGAGTTGTTCTGTTAGTGAAGTGATGTGATGTTTTTTTAAATTCACTCATACTCTGTTCATGATTGGGCATTGTAAGGCATTTTTGTATCCTTTCTTTAAGTGTATTCATTAACCTTAGTGAAAGTTTTGCAATGCAAATTTGAGTGAAATTTGATGCTTAAATTAACTTGAAAGTAAAATACTACTGTATGGTATGGTATGTGTAAGGTCAGCATACCCAGTACATTGGAGAAATAGAGTACTTGCATTGCAGCCTTCAAAGGGTTTGGGGTTATTTTTTCTTTTTTTTCTTTTTTTTTTTTTTTACCTAAGTAAAGCAGGTATCAACTCTTCTTGCCAAATTTCAAGGTTGTGGCTGCCTTCTGCTAAAGACTTACCTGTCCTCATAACTAACCAACATTTTTGGACTATAAAGTTATTTGTTTAAAAGTAAATCCTTTCATTTATTTAATATTGGAAAAAGAATTAATACTTTTGGATCGCTTTAAGTAACTGGGAAAGCTCTGTGAATTTGGGAAAAGTCAGCAGGACTTTTGTTCTTGTGGGCACGGCAACTCGGCCCAAATGAACTGATTTACTGATACATTTCATTTATGCTAAAGATGTTCATCATGTGGAAGTGAGTTCTGAAGTCTCTTAGTACAGAACATTTACATTTCAGTATATTTGGCAGAAGGTGAAATTAAATGTTTTCCTTCAAATACTGGATATCTTGGGGTTTGTTTTGCTGATGGAATAATACTCATTAATACTCATGAGGGAAGCGACAGATGCAAGTATAAACTGTGATTTAATTTTACTGGCCAATTCCTCTCCCTCTCCTATTGCAATCCTCAGGTCATTGCACAAAACACCCCAGATAGGCACTTAAAGACAGTTTAGGTCAGATGTGCAATGGATGTGAAGGACATGGAGCAAAACAATATAGAAGGAAATGACAGTTTTGAACTCTACAAGTAGCACACCCATGGTACAGAAATTCTTTACTGGCCTTTGTAAATTACCAAATTTATTTAATAAAGTAGAAATTACATAGTCTTAGACCACCCCTATAAAATGTGTTTCAGTTACCATAGGTTTTGAAGGTTTTAGCCACAAAGATGGGATGTTGAAGTGAATCAGGCAGCAAAATCCTAGTTTTTGAGCATTTGGAACTATCATGGATTGTACTCATACACCACCAGATTCTCCTACTTCTCAGCATTAACAAAAAAATACACCAAAGAACCTGGGATTAATTTTAATTAAATTATTGTTTTATTTATTTTCTTTTGAGGACTGGATGGGACTCCCTTTGGAGCCTGTATAACTCAGATGTTTAATTTATCTGAAGGTCAGTGATGAGCAGATGTGCAGCACTGGCTCTCTCCTGCTGAGCAGCTGAATCCCTCCTTTCACTGCTCTTTCTGGCCCAGGAGCAAGAGATTTGAAGTGCAGACAAAACCTGGCTCCTCCCTCAAGGCAGTGCAGAGCACTACCACTAAGCCACTGGGCTGGCCCTGATCAATTATTTTAAGCCTTATTTATTTCAAAATCGTTTCTCTCTATACTGGAGGCATTTCAGTCGATTGCAGTGAAATTTAGGATATAATGGCTACAGTCTAGAATTCAAAACCAGCAAAAGAAACTTTTCTCACTCTGGTTTAAAAAAAAAAAAAAAGACATGTCTGTCTGTCTCTCTCTCTTTGTGGGTGTTTGGGCCCCTCATCTGTTTTTCACTGCCGTTCGTTGTACTGGCGTAACCAAGCCAGTAAATAAAACTTTCATATTAAAATAAAAGGATGTGTGGGCAATGGTTGGCTTCTGTGAGAGTGGAAAATAGATAAAACTAGGACAGGTATTTTCATAAACCAGTTGGAGACAACTAATAATTATTTGTTCTCTTCCTCAGTCCTTCCCTTCCATGAGAAAATTTACTGTTTGTGTAAAAATTCAAAATGTTGATGTTGGTGACTTTTTTTCAGCATATGTTTTTGTACCTGGTTTATCCATGCTTGGCTTTTCATTAGATCTTGAATTCCTGAAGGCTGAGCTGCTAACCAGGTTTATAACATGTATGTACCATCACTTTGTTTACCTGAGTCTTTTTAATTTGAATAAAAATAGTTTGCAAAGTGTTTTGGATTAACCAGGTATGAGTGTTCCATTAAGACTTCTGTTAGGATTTTATTTCAAGTAATTCTGGCTGTTGCTGATCCAGATGTTCTCAAGTCCTTGGTACATGTGTGCTTGTGTGGGCATAAAATATCCTTTTTCTATTGTCCTGTATATTTTGAGATGTGCCTATAGGTGATAAGAACAGTGGTGTTGAAAACTGAGCTATAATGAGCATGAACAGTGAACCTTGAAAAATAAGTAAAGCATTGGGAACCAGCTGAGTGGAGATGATAAGATTCAGTCAGTCCCAGATGCCCCCTTATTAATTGGTTTGAAAATAAACAGCAAGCCTTAATTTTATATGGAAGCTAATGTGGTTCAGGACTGTCTTCCGTGGAGCTGTTTAATAGAGGAAATTAGATGAGTAACATGGAAAAAGCATCTTTTACATAATTAAATTACAACCAAGGATAGAAATTTTCTGTGCAAACTGCACGAAAAATTAAGTGGTAGGAACCTCTCAAGGTGCCTGGCATAAAATTTAGAGAGCTATTTAAACAGTCAGAACACAGCATTATTTAATTAACGTACATCCATGTTTTCAGCTGGGGGATAAATGCTGCTTTTCACACAGGCTGCCAGCTTCACAACACTTCTACCTTCTGTTGCAGTTGCCCAGAGGAAACGAATTCTAATCATCCTCCACATCTTATTTGCTCAGTCTGAGATACTAAAGATCAACTACAAATGTATGTATCTCCCTATTGGCTGCAAGCACACAAAATTGAAGTTTCAGAATGTCTGGACACTGAATATTGTGGGCTCTGGTGTAGTGATACACATGAAATTTTGATTAATAAAATGAAACCTTATATTCATTTTGCCAGCTGCATTTTCCAGCAAGTGTAATTTGACCCTCATCTTTGGTATAAAGCACCAGCATCCAGTACTGATTTCAGGAAGTTCCTCAGGAACAGCATTCATCCCACCAGTGCCAGGAAGATTTTTTTCCCCTTTCTCTGAAGGAGCTGGGGATGGCCATAAGCAGAGAGTGCAGGTACTGTTTGGATCTGTGTATTAAGTTGTCTTGGTGTGGAAAGGCAGGTGTCTGCCAGGGAGAGCCAGAGCTTCCCTTGGAATGGGGAATGTAAACCCCCTCCCTCCAAATTATTATAATTTTGAAATTAAGGGGCTTTCAGGCAAAGATGTGGGAATAGGAATAACAGTTCTTTACTAGGAATATTAAAAATAAAAATGTAGCAGTACAAAAAAAAGGCAAAGAAACCAAAAAAGAAAACAAGTCAGAATACAGCCTGACACCCTGTTGGTCAGGGTGTTGGTAGCAGTCCAGTTAAGTCCTCCTGGAATGACAGATGTGGTTCTGTTGGAGCAGAGATGATCCTGTAGAAGGGTGTAGTTTTCTCTGAAGGTCCAGTGGTGATGAGATGGGTCTGTTCTTCCTCTGGGAATCCAGTGCACACGGGCTGTCCTGGTGTTCTGAATCCCAGGTTTTATCCAGGTAGGAATGCTGGGCTCCTCCCCCTGGGTGGAGCATCTCCCAAAGGGATGATGGAATTTTATCACCCATGCAGTGAGCCTGGATGGCCCATGAACAGTAGATATCCCCTGGAGGGAGGATGGGTCATGGAAGAAATAAAGAAAACACCTCGCCAACCAGTTTCAACAGCTGGCAATAGAATACACACTGCTGGTTACATCTTGCATTGCAACCCAATGCCTCCACTGATGACAGGAAGAGTTTTTTGCCCCAAGGAAAAAATCCCCAATACATCAGATGGCTGTTAGTTCCTTTTGCTGCTTTTGAAAAGCTTGGACAAAACTGCTGTAGCCCTGTGCCAGGGAGGAGTGCAGGCTGGGCACAAACACCCTTTCTTGACCATAACTTCTTTCAGCTCTTCTCTGGCTCACCACAGGTTTTTCAGCAGATGGCTGTGTCCTTGTGTGCACAGCTGCAGGGGGAATGATCAACAGATCCATTTTTTTCCACAGAATTATTCCGGATTGGTGGTGGGGTTGTGCCCTCTCTAATGCTGGAGTAGTGAGCAGCACTGCTTGTGCATAGGTGTCACTGTTCCCAGATTACTTTTTACTGCTGCTACCTTACTGAGTTGAATTTTTCCATGCTTGGTATCCCTTGCCCTGACTTCCAGAGTTTGGAAAGCTTGCAGCAGGAATGCTTTGTTGAGTTTCACTCAGAAGCTGTTGCTGTGGCTGTTGCAGAACACATGAAAATGCTGTTGGTGAGTGCAGAGCTGTGCTCCAGGCGGACACCAGCTGAATTCCCTGCTCAATTCCCTGTAGAAGGAAGGGATGTGCTCAGCCCTGAAGCTGCCAGGGGCTTAGCAGGGCTAGAAGTGCAAGCTGTGACCCTGGCTCACTCCAGCAGCCTGCAACAGCCACATGATGTTCCCGGAGTGCCAAGCCAAAGGAGAGCTCTTGCTTCCTCCCTGTTCCCTTTGCCACAGCAGATGGAGGGGGGAAGCTGGAGGATGGGAGGGGGACAGGGATATGAGAGTCAGAGAGTACTGGGGAAGGCAGAGAGCACAGACTTCAAGTCAGCAGGAATAAAACTGCAAAATCAAATTAAGACTTTGATTGTTGAAGATGGGGTGTAGTTTAAAACTGATACTATATCCCTGAGTGTGCTTGGCTGTGGAATGGGCTGGAATTCTGGAATGGGGTGTTGCAGCTATTCTGGTTTCCAGCATTAGTGAGAGACTGGCAAAATTCAAAAATGCCAAAGGGTCAGCACTAGTAAACACACTGAGGATTGGAAACTGCAGCTCAGATTTCTAAATGTCAATGTTCATATTCTGTCATAACAGATCTGTGTTGTCTGACATGGTACGATGCCAACTCAGGATTTTATTCCTGCAGCAGTCACCAAGATCAGTGACGCAGAGCTTCCTGACACCAGACATCTTGTGAGTGATTGCAGCCTCTCTCCCTTTCTGTTTACCTGGCTGGAGACATCCCAGAGATCTTCCAGATAGGCCTGGTGCTCTCAGCTGCCAGGGGGAATCAGTCACTGCAAAACAAGCAAGAGGTCTGATGTGAGAACTGGGCTCGGCTCATGGCTGTCTCTGGGACACTGCTGCTATTACAGGAGGGCTTGAGGGAAGCCACAGGAAGTTTTCACATCAGGCTCCTTTGTCCTGAGAAATAACTAGAGCACAGGGCTCTTGACTGGGGGGGGCAAAAAACAAAAAAAAACAAAACAAAACAAACAAAACAAAACAAACAAAACAAAACAAACAAAACAAAACAAACAAAACAAAACAAAAAAAAAAAAAAAACCAAAAAAAAAACACACCATATAATGAAAAACTTATTGTTTTATGAAAACAGCACAAGAGAGTTTAAAAAGGCTCAAGCAGTAAAATCAGATGGAGATAAAGCTCAGCAGTTTTCAAAATATGACTTTTTATTGTTGCTTTATTCTTTAATGTACTGCTTATGGTCAGGGTTGATGTCAGTGCAATGATCTGTGTCTGCAAAAAGCTGCTTGTTCACAGGTTTGGGGCTCTACCTTGGAACTAAAGTCAAAGGTTCTTATTCTGAAATCAATGCTTTTCCTCAAGTGATTCACTTGCTGCTCAGTCAAAATATGCAGAGTCACATCTTTAATTCTGTTTTCATTCCTTGAAAACACAACTAACACTAATCCTCCAGATCAAGTCCTCGGAAGGCACAACACAAAGGTTCCCCTTTGTTTGCAAGTGGAGAACCTGCACCTTGACCTCTACAGAGCTGCCCCTGTCTCTGCAATTGATGAAGATTTATAGGAAGGCTGACAGGAGGCAGCACAGAACACCTGTAAGGAAGGGCATGAACTCCCTCGGGGTTGGTTTTAGGCTGATGATAAGAATTGGCTTCTTTGTTGCACGTTTAGCCTGCACGGCTACCCTCAGAAATAAAGCAGTTGTATCAATGTGGGATCCTGGAAGATTACACTGCACCAGTCACCGACCCGTCCCACGCTCCCAGTGTCGCTGTGCAGGCAGCAAACCCCGCTGGGACACAGCAGCTAGCCCTGTTTTCCTGCTTCGGGGACAGGATTCCCACCCCAGGACTGACACTGCACATTGCTCTGGTGCCTGTCGGATGTGGGCAGCACAGCCCAAACACACGGGTCACTTTCCAAGCACTGTGGGCTGAACAAACACTGAGCAGTAAATCTGTGCTCTCTTTATCCAGTTAAAATTGTGCCACGCTGCAAAGAAAACACATCAGCTGCCAGAGCAGTTCTTGTAAGTACAAAAGAAGAAACTCAAAAATACTATTTCCATTATGCTGAGGTGGATGCACCATGTAATGTTTCTTTCCCACTGGTCTTGTCACAATGAGGGTGTTTCACCAAGCAAACAAAAGCAACAGCTAGACTGTTTACTCAGTTTAGTTTATTTAAAAGCACTAAGCAAACATTAAATTAGTGACAGAGGCCCAAATACAATGAAATTTTCATTTCATTTAAATACATATATTACAGACATGGAAAAACAGAACTGCCCAAACTATCTGAGTGTATTACACAAACATGTGGATCACAGTTCATCTGGTTGAGCCAACATCTTCCCCCACCATCAACGTGGCAGTGCTGCTGCTTTGGCACTCAGACAGCTGAAGCTCTCAGGAGCTCCCCCTTGAAAAGTTTCAGCTAAAATTCCCCTTTCTCCATCCTTGCCTCGTACTGTCTTTCAGATTGTTTCCTACGGTAAACATCATCTGCAGAAAAGGATGTTTTATATTAGAGTTTCCCCAGTGTAAGATGGTGTTAAATACATGAATCCTGTCATTTCTTTTTAAACTTTTCAATCCCACCTTCTCTTGCAGATGCTGACTGACAGGCAACTGGAAATTCAAGCCAACAGAAATCCTTATTAGCACTTAAATAGCTCATGTTCTCTCTCCCATACAGGCTAAAGTTCTTCCCATCACTCCCAATGAAATGTTTTTCCAGGAAAATTAAGTTTCCAGTGCAAAACAGTTGTTTCTTGTCTACTTTCCCACAAGGGTAATTAAAATTAAAAATGCCCCAACTAGCTGAAGGGAAATTAAATTATAGGCATGAAGTCAATGCCTAAGGGCTTCCAGCCTGACTTGAGATTTTTAGTCTTTTTTTATATAAACAAAACACAGGAATATTCCCACCCCCATGGTCTTCCCAGTCATTCTTCCTCCTCCCCACTCCCTGATACCACATACAGTTGAGCTGATCCTTTCAATGAAGTACACAAAAATTTCTAACAGGGTTTATTAAAGGGAGGAATGTCACATTAGAAATAAATGCTTTGACTTCAAGAAACTAAATGCCATTAGCTAAGTTCTCATGAGCCATTTTCATACTTATAAGTTGTAAAAGTCACATTTCAGATGATGCCACACCTCTGCTTAAATGCCGGCAAACCTCATGAGTCTTTTTCAATCATTGCAGAATGGTTTGAGTTGAGAGGGACATTAGAGATTGCCTCATTCCATCCCCTTGTCACGAACAGGGGCACTTTCTACTAGACCGGTTTTCTCCAAGCCCCATCCAGCCTGGCCTTGGACACTTCTAGGGATGAGGCAGCCACAGCTTCTCTGGGCAGCCTGTGCCAGGGCCTCGCAATCCTCAGAGGAAAGAATTTTTTTCCTAATATCCAATCTAAATGTACCTTCTTTCAGCTAACATTTTATTCAGTACTCTAAACCCATGCTTTTTGCTTGTTTCTGCCCAGTGTATCTGCCGGGGAGCAGAGCCTCAGGTGGCGCATGCTGCCCGGCCAGGAGCGGTGTGTGCCCGCGGGTCACGGCGGGGACCCCGCACTCACAGAAAGTCTCTTTGCCGAAGCGGACGTTGATCATGAACCACTCCATGGCTCCGCCGAGCACGAAGAAGAAGGGCAGGAACCTGTAAAAGCCAAAGCGCCGCTGCCCGGGCACCAACTTCAAAAGGCTCTTCACCCTCTCTCGGACCGGCATGGCCGGACGGCACCGGCGCCTACGCCCTTCCCGGGTGGAGGAGAGAACAGAAAGGGACGTGTGAAAGGCGGAACGGGACCGTGACCGCAGCCGGTAGCGGGCGAAGAGCGGCCCCAGCCCGGGCGGTTCCCGGCGGAGCCCCCGCGCCCACGGCGGCCCCTCGGCCCGCGCCGCCCCCTCCCCTGAGGNGCGGCGCTGGGCTCGGCGGCGCTGCTGAGGGGCGGCGGCGCGGCCCCCCGGCTCCTCGCCGTGGCCCTGTCCTGCCAGAGCTGCCGGCACAAAGCCACCGGGGACGGTGGGCACGGGCAGCCCCGGGAGCAGCACCCTGGCAGAGTCGGCGGCCAGCCCGTCCCGGCCGAGGGCGCCGACACCAAGACCTACCTGTGGGCCAGGTACCACGAGATGAAGAAGCTGGTCTACGGTAAGGGGGCTGCCACGTCCTGCCGGGCCGGCCCTTCCATTCTTCTTTCTCCTCAAAGTTCTCCTCTTTGTATCTCGGGGTCCTTCCCCGCCCCGCAGCCCGGGGGATGTGCCCGTGCTGTGCTGCTGCCGGGTTAGGAGCCTTTCTCCCCGGAGATGCCATCCACATCTTCCATCGCCCGCGGCTCTCTGGGATGGTTTTATTTCACTGAAATCTGGTCTTGATCTTCCTCTTCCCATCCTGGGCTTCCTTCTGTGCAGATTCCCCGCCTGGACTCGGCGTTGCAGGACGTGCAGGGTATATGGGACTTTTCATAACTAGCCTCCTTACATCGTGGGCAAATGGTCTAAATGAAGGGCTTGTTGCCTTTTTCTCCAGTTTACCATTGGCTTGCATATGGAATCGCGGTTGGACTAGGACAAATAGATGGGGATGCTGAGTGAAGGGGTGACGAGTGCAAAACCCACTGGCACTAGGGTGAGCCCGGAGAACACTGATGCTGCAGGTCCTGGGATTGCTCCTGGTCCTGAGCTCGGTTTGTGTTCCACATGTGCCACACCTTTGGCTCATGAGTGCGTTTTTGCTTCTCTGACCAAGAAGTTACCTGGCTCTCTGGGTACTTTGAAATCTTGCCAAGCGAGCAGAGAACTCAGACTGTTCACCAAATCTGTCCGTGTGTAAAACAGGATTGTGGTCTTTTTGGCAGCAGCAGACCTCCACTGTATTAAACTCTCCTAAAAATAGCTTTAATGACATGAGGGCAGGGAACCTTTTCCTGTTGGTTTCTTGATTCTTGGAATGCTGAAGGTAAGCACTGTAGAGAGGCAGGAAGTGTGAATTTGTGCCTGCTCTTACAGAACTCTCCCTTGGCTTTTGTTTACCTACGGGCTTGGATAAGGAAGGCAGTCAGCCATAGGCATCTGGAAGAACTTTCCCTGTTCTGAGATCGGCAGGGTCTGTCATTCCTTCCTCCCCCATCTTCCAGTCTAATGGATTTAGCGCAAAATGTCGAATTCTTCTTGATGCACAAACGTAAAGGAATTGCCTGCTGATCCATTAGGTGCTCAGCCTGCTGCATTCCAGGATGAGAGCTCCTTTCCCAGCGCCGTTGAAGGCAGTACAGGATGCTGCCAGAGGACTGGAGCTTTGGTAATACCCTCCAAGACTGTGTTGGGCTTTTAGCCCCCCTACTTGAAAGAATTTCCAATTTGCAATGCTTGTATTGCTGTTTGGACCTTGCTATCCTCAAAGGCATTATTTTCTTTTCCATGACCAAATTTAAACCATAAATCACAGTCTCTTGGCAAAATGCTTGATTTGCTACGTGAGATTGTGAAGTTTGTGTTCATATAACTCTGTTGTGTTGCAATAGAGACAGTTACAAATTGAGGTGGAGCACTAATCACCAGGAGTAAATGCAAAATGAAGTTGGGTGAAGTAGCCCAAGTGCAACACAGCCGACTCTTCACCAACCTTCAGGTAGCCATCAGATATGTTGACCAAGGCCCTTGTTTGTTTAAAGAGTAGCTCCCCAAAGTAAAATTTCAAGACTGTGCTGTTATTCAAATCTTGTCAGGAAGAGACAGAGTTGGTCCAAGTTGGTTTTAATTGTTGCTTTGATGACTAAACAGTTGTGCAGAATGTAGCCTCAGTCTGTTCCTTGGTGCTTGGTTTCTAACTCTGGTGTGAAGGTGAATGTCTGTGCTTGGCTTCTCAGTATTGCCCAGCCCTGAGTTTGGGCAGACTTCTGTAGTGCCTCCTTCTCCTCCCCCTCTGAAACGCCACCTTTGTGCAGTCCCTTATCCTCTTGTCAGTTTTTGTCACTGGTTTGGAGAGAGCTCTGTGCCAGGAGAATTCACTGTGTGTTTTCAGACCAGCCCTTGCTTAGGACCAGGTCCACGGAGCACTGATGCATTTTTGCACGATAAATGCTGAGTTAGCCAGGGGAGGATGTTTCTGAGCAGTAAACATCCTCCCCAGGATGAGTTTCTGTGCATAAAGCTCCGTGGTGGTGCAGATTTGGGGCTAGAGCAGAGGCACAAGAAGTTCTCAACTCTGCATAAACACATCTGTGCTCTGCCAGGCTGGAGTGGGGTGATAGAAATGACAGCTCAACGTTGTAACACAGAGTGCCTCCGAGGTAAAACCTCTCCGTGTTGACTCAAGAGAAACCATTCCCTTCATTATCCCCCCTGCCTATTGCAACACTCACGACCAAATTTCATTACCTGTAAAAATTTAAGGCTAAAAATTTGAGGCACTTACTGTAGTTGTGTTTGTTTGTTTGTTTGTTTTTTTTTCCCTGTGGCAAAAGGAAAAGTACATTCACATTAGTCAGAGGGTTGGAGTTGAGCAAGACTTGCTGTGTTCTGATCTGATAAATGTCAAGGAAGGCTGTTGAGCTCTCTCAGTAAGCTTTGAAGTCTTGCACTCTAGGAAATATCCAGTCCTGAAACAAGGATTCTGCCGAGCCAGCGACACTTTAGCTATAAGTGTTTGTTTTTTCCTAGGTGTTCCAAATCTGTTAACAGTGGCTGTACTAACTCAGCTTTTCTAGGGAACTTTTACAATATCTGCAAACTTCTTAACTCTGCATGACAAGCTTGAGCATGGTTAAATGTGAGAACAGCCAGAACTGGAAGAGTGACCAGTTATGTAAACTTCCCAATTCTGCTTTCTTGGACATAACCCATTTTCTCTTGTGAAGAACTCTTGTAGCATTTCTCTAGTGCCTTTGTACATTTTGGAATGAAATTATACTTTTAAATACTGCTTTTAGTTAATGTAGATTTTATTGGCAGGAAATCCCAAAATATTTAGGTATAATGGCATAAATCCAAGGTCTTTTAACATGGTTCCTCTGAAATTAAATAGTCTTTAGATAACATTTTTCCCTTCCTACCCTATTGGTAGAAGGATCTGCTTTGGCTGGTGGGAGTGCTTTGCAGGAAGTGGCACAAAGCAACACTTGAAGAGGATAAAGGGGTACTTGGGAGGGAGGAAAACTGGCAGTTTGTCTTTAGAAAGCAACTTAGTGTGAACAAGGGAAACTTTTTGATTCACGAAGAACATGGAGGCTGATGGCCGTCTGCTTCTCCGTACCCTTCCTTTCCCTGCTTGTCTTACGAAGAAATTAGTACAGATGTCTGCTCTGCTGGACTTCGGGGAGTACAAAGGGTGTGAGAGACGCCGATGAGTTGCCTTGTTCGTGTATAATTCTTCACTAACGTGCTGGATCTGAGGCTGAGATAACAGGAGCGTTTCCTGCGGGATGCTGTTGGCACCCCGGGAGCTCCGAAAAGCAGGAGACGTGCTTGGCACCTCCTGCCCAGAGCGCTTTTCACATCAGAAGGGGCCAGATGGTGTCTTTAGTGGTTGCTCACAGTTAATTACCTGCTTTTGTTTCCATCTCTGCTCTCCTGGTGGGGATTGAGGGTTATTGCTTTCTAACAATGTAGGTTATTGCCTGGGAAGAGACCCCTGTACTCTGATGGAGACACTCTGCAGCCGTCCAGGTTCTCACAGTGGGAAAATGAAGGAGATGTTGTGTGTTTACTTTGTGTTTACACCCAGGTGTAAGAGATGCACGAGATCAAACACGCTTTCTTGTGGTCTGCCTTTGCTGCTGAATTTCATCATGTATACCGTGGACATGCAGGCACTTCCCTAAAAATGGTCGGAGTTGCAAACAGGAGCAAATGGTGCAAGCAGGCAGATTCCTGGGGCTGCATCCAGAGCAAGAGCAGCTTTTTCCCCACTGTCCTCTGATGTGCTCACGCTGCTTCTCCCTTAGATCAGACTTCCTGGGCAAAGTGCTGAGTAGGCAGTGACTAACTGATATTGTCTGCCTTTCTAGTTAGGACCCAGATAGAAAGAGTAGTTGGGATTATTATTCTTTTTTAATAACCAAAATGGTCTTGATTTTGTTTTGTGTGGTTGTTTTCTTTAACTTACCATATCTGTCCAGCAATCTGTTACTGTGTCTTGGCAGAGGAAAAGCAAAAGCTATCTGTTCTTGAAAAATGGCATCTTCATCGGCTTCTGCTGCGTGTCTGTTTGTTTTGGTTTGACAATTGCCAGGAAATCTGAGATCTGAGACAAAGATCCCTGGCAGTTTACGTGCCTGTGTGTGGAGCATCAGCAGAGCAGCGGCGCCCAAGCCTGCAGCCCCAGACTTGATTAAGCACTAACGATTGGTAACCACCCAGGAGGTTATCTTTGAAAAACAAACAAACAGAACACCACAAAAAAGCAAACCAAACACCCAAACAAACACAATTAAACCAAGCTTCTTGAAACCTGGCTCAGTAACCCTGAGGCAGGTTTGGGTTCTGGTATTGAAACTGATTTTGCCTGTGTTCCCAGGTTGTGTCTTTTCCCTGCTGTAGTTGGAACCTGCGTAGAGACTGTACGAGTTTAAGGAGATAGAGACCTGCAGCTCTGTTGAAGAGGATGCAGCAAAAAGATATTTACACTGAAACATCATGAATCTCTAGACTGAACCTCAGAGATTTCCTTCTTCCCAGAAGAGCAGTGACTTTGAAATTACTGTAAATTCAAGATGTAGGATGATGGGGTGGACAGAGCAAGCTGGGAGTTGTGAGTGATGTGGAATAGGAAACAAGCAAGGAGATGTGTGGTGCTTGGGGAAGAGAACTCAGGGAACACATTGTGTGTGAGGCAGCGGGTGTAAATTATTTGGGCTGGTGTGTGCATCCTTTTTCAGCCCTTAGGAGGTAAGAGAGAACATGCTGTGTGAGTGAGTGACAAAATGTGGGTGGGGAAAAATGACCTGGAGAAGAGGCTGTCAGAGGACAGCAGAGAAGCTCTGTACCTTTGAGGCTGGCAGGGGGGAGCATTGCTTCACTCAGTGGGTCTAAATGTACTTCATAAATCGTGCTGTGGCACAGTAACTACTTATGCTTCTGATCACAGATAGGACTTGCTTGGTGAAGTTCAGGCTGCCCTCTCCTTGTTACAAAATCCTACTGATCCCTTAGTTTTTCCTGATGGTATTTTTGCAAAAGTTGTGGCTGGCATGTGTGGTTGAATCTAGAAGATTCTCTTGTCTTCTGTGAAAAGCGAGGTGGGGTTCAGGCAATGGTATTTTGTGATGCTCTCAGGCCATCAAAATGTGTTGTCCTGAATCTGTTAGCAAAAGGGGAGTGTTAGAAGAGCTTGACCTCTCTGTAGGGACACTGTAGCAGCAAGTTGGGTGCATTCTTCATAAAAAGAAAAAAAGTGCTTTAATAGAAGAGGAAAGCTCTGCACATTTCCCCTGAGATGTGATTATGGTTGTGTCATCATTTTCCTTGTGAGGAAGAAAAATAACACGCAGCAAATCCCAGTGTGAGCTCAGATAAAGGTCTTTCCACAAGTTGACTGGAGGTGAGGAAAGGAAGTGGAACTCTGTTTATTTATGGTGCAAAGAGCATTTATGACTAAAGGATGAAAGTTGTGATCATCTGAATCCTATTTACATTTCCCATCTTTTAAAATCTCATGGAAAGTGCTTGGATTGCATCCTCTCTCCTAAGCCTCTTCCAGGAACTTTGCCACCAGCAGAGCACCGACAACAGAGAGCTTTTGTTCCTGGTGTGTAGCCAGTAAGTCAGCCCTCCTGCCTTAATATGCTGCTTTATCTTCTAGTGATTCCTCTCCACATGATCTGGTGAATTGTATCTGAAGGCCAAATGGAAGTCAGTTGGGAGAGAAGGATGGGTATGTTTTGTTACATAGTGATTTTTTTGTCCCCGAGAAAGAAACATTTTGAAATATTTGAATCTATTTCTTTGGTTAGCTCTCTGAATTAGGGCTCACAAAAGAACTTCTGACTTTTGCCTAAATTGTGTTATAATTCCGGACAAAGCCTTTATTGGGAAGGGCTGGTATCTCTTTCTAATAATGTATTTTTTGTCCTAGACACAGATGGAACTTGGTTTTATAGCAAGGAAGCACTAAAGAACCAGGGCCCCTTGCTAAAAGGCAAAAGTTAAGGTAGGAAAAGAAAAAATCCTACCCACTGATGCTGAGTAGGATCTGGAAAATGCCTGCTCTGCTTCTGTCTCCCAAAGAGAGAATGACCCATCTTTGAGGAGGGAGGAAATGTCTCCTTCCCCTTTGTCCCCCAGCGTGGTTGTGACCAGGCAACCTACTACAAGGAACTATTTTATTTGCCCTTTCTTGCAAGGGACAGTTCTCATGGAGCAGGAAGCCTGTGAGAAGATCTCTTCTTGCCTCTCCCATTGCAGTGGAGTGAAAGCTCTCTCTGGACTAGGTCTGGGAAGGGATCTATATATAGGTAGTTTAGCTGCTTGGTCACTTAACCCCACCATTTTCTCAGTGGTCTGGGGAGCAAAGTGTTGTTCCCAAGCATCTTGAACAGTAACCCTGCTTTTCAGTGACAAACCACATGCAAGGACCGAGCTGTGTCCACAGCTGTTTATCAGAGGAAAGCAGATAACTTGTTGCTATCAGCATTGCATGCTCCAGGAGCATAACTTAGTGTGGGGTATTTTTTACATGTAGGTGTTTGTACAAAACTTTGGTTTTTCCTGCCCATTAATACAAAAATTTTAAAAGTCTTAATGGTACTTGAAGGATTTCTCTAGTCTGCTTGCCTCAGTGAGAAACAAAAAATGCCAAAAGGCAAACCTCAAAATTTCTGATTTGGAGTAATCTAGACTTTTCCAAGAGGCCTGTTTGCTTGTGTGAGTTCTAAGTGAGGAATGTGTGTTTTTCTGGTAATTTATCACAGCTGCCTTTCACACTGAAGCCTGCAGAAACTGCAGCTGCTCTGAGACAGAAATTTGACACTTCAGAACCTCGGGTCTGCTTTGCTTCATGTAGGCCAGAGACCAGGGAGCATTGTTTTGCAGCTTCCTGACAGAAAAGGTCAGTCTGACTGTGCACATGGACAGAGAGCATTATCTCCAGGTGCAGCCAGAGGTTTCACAGTGTGTTTTTTCATGGGGAGATTGAGTGAGCTAAAGGCAGCAGCTTTCCACTGCAGCTCTGTGCTCTTTGCTGCTGCTGTGTGGCATTTCCAGCTGCTGTCTGGTCCAGAACAAAAAGTCTAAGCATCAGTAATGCTCTCAGTTTCTCTAACCTCTCCTCTTTCCCTTCTCTTAGATCTCCTTCCACCAGGAGTCTGCAATCTCCTCAACCCTGCTGCCATCTATGCTAACAATGAGATCAGCCTGGGAGATGTGGAGATCTATGGCTTTGACTACGATTACACATTAGCACAGTATTCTAATTTACTACACTCCATGATTTTCAACACTGCCAGAGACATCCTAATAGAACAATTCAAGGTAATGAGGTGCTAAGAATTTCCACTCAATTAAGCTTGCTGCTGTCTTTGCATGCCCCAGACATGCCTGTGCAGGTATTGTGCACACATGTCAATTGCTTGATTTATTGAGATAAATTTAGTATTTCACAATCTTTGATTGCAGAATTAATTTCCTTTGAGATAATTTAACTTGATGTACATTCCTGAGGTTTATAAATGTGGAGTGGATGCCTTAGTGTAAAAAAGCCCTGGTCAGCTGTACTCAGCTATGGAAGTTATGCCTACGGATTGCTGGTTGGAGGAGCACATGGAGGCTAAACATAAACCGTGGGCCAGCACTGAAGCTGTGCAGGACTTGGCATGTGCTGGTCGATGATGATGCCCTAGAGCATGTCCCAGAACAGATACCCTTTGCAATGGGTGTCTGCTTATGCTTTTTTTCTCACAGTGTCTCTCTGTTCAGAGGGGCTCTGAGGTGTCAACTTTTGCCAAATAAATGCATTGAGTGGAGCTTATGAAAAGTGTTCTCACTGCCTCAGTGAATCTGATGCTTTTTCCCTACTGTCTCTCATATGAGAAAAACCAGTTTTGTGTACCCTGATCCTTTGTCTTATTCCATTCACCCACTTTCTTTGCTGAAGGGGCAAAATTAGGCAGGACTAAACGAGCTCAACAGGTGAAATGATTTTGTTGATTATGTGGTGCTTGTGCTCTAATGATGTCACTGTTTGTCTTCCCAGTATCCAGAAAGGCTTGGGAAGTATGACTACATTCCAGGGTTTGCCATCCGTGGGCTTCACTATGATGTACAAAAGGTAAGCTGTACAAAGTTCACTCTCCTGGGCTTTGTCTTCCACTGTTATGTTTTTAGTGGAAATACTTTCTGTCATTGCTTGCAGTAACATCTGTCACCAAATGACCAGGGAGTCTGTGTGGCTGTGCTTTTCACTGCTGGGGTTCTTCCCCAAGGAAAGATGTCTATTGTGCCAGCCTGGCCTCCAGCAGAACAGGACATTCTAGCAGAGGCCTCTGGTAAACAAACTTGCCAATTTAAGTCAATTAATTCCACAGGCTAATTAATAGAAAACTGAGCTTGTTTATGTGATCATTTCTGTCTTTCAGGAAATTTAAACAACAAAACTCAGTCCTGCATCTACAAATACTTGCCAGGAGCAGAGGCATAATGTCTTACTCCAATAATGGAAATGACTTGTCAGGAGAATGCTTTAGGAAGCCTTCCCCACCCCCACCCCGAATAATAGGACTGCCTGGAATAAGACCCAGGCTACTTGAGATGCATACTTCTTAGGAACACAGGCAAGCAGAGTGCAGGCAATAGCTTTAACCCTTTTCAGTGCTTTGGTCGATTCCCTGAAAGCCTGATGCCCAGTGTTGTCATGCTGGCTGCTGCAGCCAGGCAGTCAGGTGAGAGCACAGCTGAGAAAGTTGCTTCACCAAAGTAGCTTTCTCCTATGTTGAGTTTGAGCAAATTCAGGGAAGCAGGCAGTGCAGGCTGGAATGTGTGTGCTGTTCTCCAGCAGGAGGGAAAAAAGAGAATGAAGGAAAAAGCTGTAGAGATTTTCTATCTTTTGTCCTAACTGTGGAGACAGCATGGCAGCAGACCACTCATGCCCCTGGCCTTACCAAGCAATAAGTAGATTCGTGGGAAACTGAAGGTTCTTTCTCTGCTTGGGTCTTTGGCTGCTGTGTCTGAGAAACACAGGCGAGTGGCCTGGCCAAGCAAAGCACCCTTTGAGTGAGTAGCAAGTAGAGAACTCTCTTTTCTCAGGATCAGAGTTTGCAAAACACGCAGAAATCTGGGTTGTGCCTAAGTGAAACATTCAGCATATTTGCCTGCACTCCTCATAGATTACTGGGAGGTCTGCCCACAGTGTAACAAGATGCACTGATACAGTATCCTTAATAAAGAATGATTGGTGCTGTGTTCTTTGTGCAAACTGTGGAATGATGTGGCTTTAGTGTGAGGCTGCTTTCCATGCCCGAGGACTTGTGTTACAGCTTCAGAATGATGGATGGATGGAGAAGGATGGCTCATGATTAGGGGAGTCTGATAGTAAAAATGTAAAGAAAGCTCTGTTACCAGCCTGGTGTGCTCCTGAGCATCTTTTCTTCAATGTCTACTGGGCAGGGGAGACCTCTTGTTTGAGGAAAATGACTGGGTGCAGCTGTGCTCTGAATTAAAACTTGCCCATTTAGTTCTGCTTAAGATGAATGTGGTGATGATGTGAATAGATCTGTGCACACAAAGGTCCTTTGGAATGTGTGTTTTCTTGAAGGGAGATGAGAATAGACTGTCTTGAGTCACAGAAATATTGTTGTCCCTGTTTTTCAACTGCATCCCTATCTACAAACTGGGGTGTAAGAGACTTTAGCTCATAGAAAGCTGGTCTTTTGCCAAGAGGCCAATAAAAGTCACAGTATGAATAAGTGTGTCTAAAAGTAGCTCGAGAGTAAGTGCTGTCTAAGGTGCATAGATGTGGGATGCTCATACTGAACTTCATTTTCTGAATGTCATTTGTGTGGAACTTGAATAAGGTGTCAGTGTAAATTTTAACAATAACCCAATTCTAACAGTAAATATCTATCCCTTGTCACAGAGTCTTCTCATGAAGATTGATGCTTTCCATTATGTCCAGCTGGGGACTGCATATAGGTCTGTCAGTTCTGAAAATCATTTTCTAAATGCTTATATATGCAGAAGTGGATTTCTACATCTGAGTGTATCTTCGTGGCGTATGTTGTTCTGCTTCTTTCCTGAGCAGAGCACAGTCTTGTCTGGCTCATCCTGTTTGCTCTTGCTTCAAATGCTTACCTGGCTTATAATTGCAGGGAGTGATTTTTTTTCTCAAGCATTTCAAGCCAGGTGTGGGTGGGAAGACCTGGAGCTTTTTGTAATGGTTAATAGCACATCTGGTCACGTACACTGCATGGTGTTTTAGCTGCAGCTACAGCATGGCTGGGTTAACACCTGGGAGCAAACAAAGCCAATAGGAAAGGGCTGCTCTGGATGTGGTTCACACATGGCCTTGTCTTTTCCAGGCAGGAATGTATCCCAGCAGTGCTCTGCTGTGCCTTGGAGAGTGATCTGGGTGTGCAAATTACATCTTAAAGCAACACAGACATGCCAAAAAGTAATAATGCATCAGAATCTGGGCTCATTTTAAGTCCTAGATTGTCCTATTTTTCCTTTAGCTCTCCAAAAAGAGCTGGGTATGCTTTGGAATAAGTGGGTGAAACAGTGCAGAGCAAATTTTTCTCCTAAGGGTTGTAAGACTGGAGACTGAGAAAACACCTGGCCCCAAAGAGGAGTGAGGTTGGTGTGTAAGAAGTAGTAATTCATAAATATCAATAGCAAATCTCCTGTAAATCCTATGTTGTATTTCCTGAGCATGGAAGCCAATGTGTTTTTTTTTTCCTTGCTCTCTGCCCTTTTGCTGTTAAGCTTCAGTTACAGTAAACACTCTAAGAATATTAAGAAGGGAGTTTCATAACCAGAGAGAATTGGCTTCTTTGAGCGCCAGCTCGGGGGGGTGAGGGGACCCAGGGTTTGTACTGCCCCATATTTTACTTCACAGCTTCATATAGAGATTTTTAGTGAAAACATTTTCATTTTTTTTTCCTAGTGTCCTTTTGTAACTATCTTTTTTGGAGTATCCTTCTTTTTTGGAGTGTCCTTTGCTGTTGAGCACAACTTAGGCAACATGTAATGTCTTAGATGCTGTATCATAACTGAGTAGAAAAGGAGAAAGGGAAAGTTGCCAACTGCTTGAGCAAACAGTCATCAAAATTGTGCAAGAGGCAAAACCTGCAGCAGTCAGATAACCTGATGTTATGAACTGCACAGATCATTCATACTCCTGTTTTTGGTGTTTTGGGAAAAACAGCCTTCTCTGTTGAATGGTCTTTGTCAAGACCTTGTTCTTAGTCAAAGTCTTGCTTAGGAAAACTGAATAAGAAGGAAACCCCATTTTCAGCAGGTCCTTTTTCTACACCTTTTTATTAAAGGTGATGTATCTCATGGAAGCAACATCTCCAAACCAGGTTAGTTACCCAGTGCTGTCGAAGTCAGGTCACAGGGCTGATTTGGTGGGGCTTTCCTATCAGCAAATTGACAGCAGACAGAGAAGCTTCTGGCTGGACTCTGCTGGAATGTGGATAAAGCTCCTCAATTAACTTGTAAGAGCAAATGAGGTATCTGAAGAATGTCTTGGTAAAGATTTTATGTGAATCTTTAGAGCTCTCTGCCTGTCTCTTTTGAGCAGGAAGAATTTTTGAGTTTTAGGAAAGAGCCTGTTTGCCCTGTCCTGTTTTTTCTCTGCTCTTTGCAGCATCGTGCAGACTGGTGATTATTGACAAACTGTTGTTTTGTGTCTAGAGGGCTCAAACCGGTGCCTGATGAAGAGGTGATCGAACTGTATGGTGGTACACAGCACATCCCCCTGTACCAGATGAGTGACTTCTATGGCAAGGTATTGTAAGCCCTTGGCTGCTGGGATGCAGCAGCAGCTCTTTGAACAGCTTGGAAAACAGAGGGAATTGTATGCACATGTAAATGACTGCGGCCTCCCTTGGAAAGGCTCTGTCCCCAGTGAGCTGCACTGTGTGTTTTTTTTCTAGTGGGAATATGCCCCAGAGGTTATTTAGCAGTTTAGCATCTGAAAGACATCTGCAAAGCATTTCTAAATACCAGGGCTATTGGCCTATAGCTGAATGGCTTTGAAGACTGATAGGGAGATGTTCCCTGCTTGTTCTTTGGCCAAATCTAACTCCCAAGCTACTGAGGCAGCCTGCAGTGCTCGTGTTTGCAGTGAGCTGTTCAGGACGGGGGTCTCTGTGTGTAGCAGCAGTAGGGTGCTTGCACTGCCTTTCTCTCTTTGGTTTTGGGTAGGAGTTTTTCCCCTTCATGTTAAGGATCTCCCTCCACACTCCTTTAGAACTGCTCAGGGGGTATTTATAGAGTTGTAGTCCATGAGTGTAGGAAGTAGTAAAATACTGACATTCTGTCTGTAGGAGCTGTAAAAATCCTTTGGTTGCCTGAACTAGAGGAAGTTAGGAGAGATTTTTCTTCCTTGAATGTCTCATATCATGCAGTAGCCAAGCAGGACAGTTCACATCCCTTCTCCCAGAACTGCTTTGTTTCTTGCCTTAGTTCCTGTGCCTTAGGGGAAGCTGGAAGGAGAAGGGCACACTTCCTCTGGTAATACCCCTGAGAGTCTGCTCTGTGAAGTTTCCAGCAAGGTCACTTCTTCATTTTTCTCTTTCTCTCTTGGGAACAATTAATCTGAGTGGTTGCTTTCTGGATAAGTATATACTCTGTTTATAGCTCCGTGATGTTTCCAGCTTTGAAATAGGACATTTTTATTTAGAATTTGATCTCTGTCTGTAAACTGCCCTCAATTGGCCTCCTCCTGTGCAACTCTCCTCACTCCTGTCAAATTTGAGATGATTTCATCTTTCTTATTAAATAATTGTAAACATGAAACCTGCTTCAGGTTGTGGCCTTCGGTAGGACCAGGTGCTTATGATGAGGTGCCTTTCTGTTCTTTGTATGTGCCAGGTCCTGTCTCCTTTCCTATAGTTTGTATTGAAAAATTTGGCCACAGAAGTAGAGATATCAGCTTAGTCTTTGTGAAGAGGTGAATCTCCTCTCCTAGTAATGTAATAAACTCCATGAACTAGTAGGTGGATCCTAAAGAGAACAAAAATATTTACAACTAATGGCATTTGCATTCAGGAATATCTGCTCAGTCTGTGCCACTGAGTGGGGAATATTTTCCCACATTAGTGACAAAGATGAGAGAAGGGTTAAGATGACTGCTGGTGTGAACAGGCGCAGTGAACTTGTGAGGAGGGAGCCTTTAGCAGGGATCTTTGATTTGTTCTCCTCAGTCTGCCATGCTGACGTTGCTGTATGAGCAACAGGAGGGTTGCTAACAGGCAACAAGAGAAGTGGGACTGATAAGGCTGAAGTGTGTAAATACTCTCCCTTAAGGGTTTTCCTGATTCTCTGTTAGCAGGAGTGTGTGGACAGCTGCCAGCATCCCAACGCCTGCAGTAGGTGGGCACAGATCTTTCCCAGAGTTTGACACTGCAGTTGATGTGGCTTTACATGTGATGGCCTGTAATGAAGGTGGAGATCTCATGTGTGTTGTAGAAAAAGCACATATATAACATTCTGAAAGCACAGTGCAATTTTTGTCATGACTCCTGTCGCCATGTCTGCCCAAGGAGGTCAAGGCCACTAAAGGGAATTGGGAGAGGTTGGACTTGCCCTGTAGGAAAATGACACAAGGCACAAAAATTAAATCAGAGTTGACAAGGTAAATCTTTGCTTTTAACACTGAATGTTTTCCTGTCTCCTCTGTACTTCAGGTATTGAGAGGTAGGAGAGGTCCTTGCTCTGCTGTGCTGTTAAATCCCATACCTAGTTATTTCAGTAGGAACTGCCTGTCTTTGTCCCTCTTGCTTCTTTCCCAGAATCTCTGAACAGGAAAAAAAAGATGAAGGCTGTTTACAGAAACTTTTAGTTTTGCTATGGGAGAAATATTCCCTTAGCAACCAGACATCAAAATGGACAGAAATGTTGGAAGGATTCAGTGAGTATCCTAAGCAGCACCACTGCGTGTGGTATGTGGCCCTTTGTGTTGTCTTCTGCTGTAGGTGAAATTGTCCTTTGCTGGGTGGATGGAAATTGTATAACCCTCAGCACACAACATAGCTTTTGATTACAGCATTTTTTGGTAATACACCTCAAGCAAAATGCTGTTTGCTGTTCCTTTGCTCTTTTGACCCCAATTTTTATTGCCCTGGGTATTGCCTTTAGAGAGGGCAGGTCTTGTGCCACCCTTACCCATCCAGACTAAACGAGAGATGTTCTCTTGTTACTCATCCTGGCATGACAGGGCCACACATTTATCATTAGGCAGCAGGAGCCCCGTCAGCTTTCACCATCTGCACCCTCTCTGGTTTTATGGGTGCTGCTTTCATGTCTGTCTTTCACACAGCTCTAATAAACCCTTTCTGAAGGGGGCCACTACTATCCTGCAGCATTCCAACTGCACAGCTGTCAGTCCTGGATTGCTCAAAGCTCATGCACAGACATGATGGAACTGATTGCCAGGGCACTGCTGGTGACCAGGTTCATGGGGAGATCTGTGTGCTTCCCAAATTGCTTTCCATGTACAGGATCTTAGTAGCTGTCCCCATTCTGGTCTGGAACTTTATCAATGGAAAATGAAAAAATTGATCCCAGCTTCATCTTGCAAGGAGACACCACAGTCCTATGCACAGGTGGTACCTACAGAATAAACAAAGCTTATTTTATTGGAGAGCCTTTCTGGGGCCAAAGTTGGCTCTTAGCCTGCTGATAGGTTTGTGGTTGATAGGCAATAATGATAGCAAATCTGTGTGGGAGCTGCAACTCTGCCTAATGCAAGGGGAGTTACTCCTTGGTCAGGATGTCATTGTCCCTTTCTACTTGGCTGCTGGTAGGCTGGAGTTCTTTTTCCTCTGGGTTTTCTGTAGTGACAGACAGGCATTGACAAATGGCTTGTTGGAGTGATTCTTACACTGCCCTGTGAAACCTCACTGGAATATGGGTTTGAGCAGCTTTGGTGCCCTGTGCCCAGCCTGGTTTAGATGAGCAATGTGGCATCTTCAGCAAGGCTGCTGCTGTAGCAGAGGATTGTTATGCTGTCAGAGCAAGGCTGTCTGCTGCTGTTGGTATCTGTATTAATGCCAAGAGTCCAGGTGGGAAGCAGGGGTTGAAATAAAAATATTTGGGACTGACTCCCTGCTTCTTCCATCTTTACCCTGTGGTATTAATGATGCTGGGTTTATTTAATGATTTATGTGAAGAAATGACCTCTTTCTTCAAGGTTGGTGTTTTGGTTGAGAAGAGAGGGCTGCTTGCTGAGTGGCTGGGACTTCCTACACTAATGTTTTTCTTTTTGTTATCCTGGAATATATTTTAGACGATGCTGGGTGATATGAGTTGGTTTGTTGGCTTTACTAATTTTTCCCAGTGTTTTTGGTTTAATCTCTCCCTTTCATTTTTTGCTTTCCAGGGTCCATCACTTAAGCAGTTTATGGACATTTTTTCTCTTCCTGAAATGACACTCCTCTCTTCAGTCATTGATTACTTCATCAATCATGGCATTGAGTTTGACCAGGTGCATCTCTACAAGGACATATCTGTAAGTGAAATGTCAACTGCCCCACAGTTCACACTACATCAGAGCTGGCAGTGACCAGCCTGATATGACAGCTCTCTTGTCCCTTTAGATCAAAGCATTACCAGGGAATATTCAAAGCTGTGTTTTCAGAACATGTTTGGGTTCTGTCTATACTACAGAGCTGGTGTTTCTGGTGTACCTCGTGTAGGAGTGCCTAGGCTGCTTAGGCTGAAGGTCCTTCCATGGGAAATATGCCACAAATCTTGTGTAAATGTTTTCTGGTTCTACAGTCTTACAAATTGTTTTTCTTAGTATCTCATTTTTCAAAGAGTCTTGGTCTAGCCATGTGCCAAACAGTTTATTTTATACAGTGATTGTTGTAAAACACCTGTTCTTGCTTGCTCTGAGAATCCTGTACCCCTTTCAGCTGCAGAGTAGTCTGATCCCGTGGGTGACTGTAGCTTTCATGTGTCATTTACTCCAAGGTGTTAAGTGGCACTTGAAAGGGCTGTGTGGGATTATCAGCATTGTTGACGCTGTTTAACTTCTTAGTTAATGCTGCAGACAAGACATGAGTGCTCGAGATTGCTGCTCTGGGTGACTTATGCTGACAGACAACACATTTTCCTTATTGCACTCCTTTTTCCATGGAGAAGGGTTTTTGACGGGTAGCTTGTGGGAATCTTAGACTCACCCACTGGCTGTTCAGTTCTAGGAGGGAAATGGGGCTCCATGGGGAAATGGAGCTGCTGCTTTGTGATAAGGATCCACCTGTCAGCTGTGTGTCCTGACCTTCTGTTGGTGCTTGATAGGAATGTGCCAGCCCATTTCCCACAAGACCTTACCATATTTCACGGGTGTTGGATGTTTCTTCTCTTGAGGTGGGGTAAATTGGAAGAGGGCATACAGCTGACTCCTGAGGCCTTTTGTGAAGTGTATCTTTGAACCTTCTTTCAAAGTCAAATGGATGTGTTCCTAATTGAAATCTTGAGAGCAGGGGGATGTTTGCCACAGCTGATACAAGTCCAGTGCAGGGTAACTGGTGTGGTGCAGCCCTCAGACTCCTGAGTGCTAATCCTGGCTTTGTCCTTCTGGTGGACAATGTGGTCATCCCTGAGGAACAACTGAAGTAGGCAAAGAAGAGAGCTATGATGGAAAATCTGTGGCAGTGCCTGAAATCTGTATTGAAACTAGGGACCATGAAGTGCTCTCACCAGAAGAGTCTTGCTTTTTTCCTGTTACAATGAGGATAAACAAACATTTTTGTAAAGCTTATCTCTTTGCAGTACCCAAGTTCAAGTGCAAAGAAATGCTTTGTGAACACGAGCACAGAGATCCTTCTGTGCCTGCAGACAGGCGTCCCAGAGGACTTGCATAGCCCAGCTGTTAGGACAGCACTGGCTTAACCTGCCACCCTGCTGTGGTACTGCTGATGCAGCCTGTGTGTTTAGGAGCAGGTTAAGTGCTACAGGCACTGCACTGAATCAAAAGGGCAGACCTTGGGGTATGGTAAAGGCTGAAGCTGACATGTAATTAAAATAGTCCTGTCACACCAGTTTGGTCAGTTCATATTTGAGAGTAAGAATGTTCAGTTTACCTTGCTTCCCCTTGGAGGCATTTTTTGAGTCCTGTTTGACACCTAGCAATGCTCCAAGATTTTACCTGCAGAAACATTACAGTTTTCCTTTTCTTCCCCTTCTTTTGTTTTTTTTGAAGGGCAGGAGTTTAGGGAAAGAGCACACTGAAATTTTTCTTCTCTGCAAAAGTAGTTTTGATGCAAGTCCAAAGTTCTGCTTGCTTTTAGTGACAGTGCTGGTTAAGAGAAAGTTGTTTTCTTGTTAGAGCTCCTGCTCTCTGTTCAGATTCCTTCCAATAAAGCACTGAGATGTGATCTCTGCCTTTTTGCCCTTAAAATCCATATGGTGAAAAGAAGCTTCTAAAACTCAATTTTGAAGTGGTAATGCCTCCATCTTCATCATCCCCTTTTAAGCTGTAAATTGTGGTTCTCTCCAGCTCTGAAGGAAATCATTTTGGGGGATCATGAGGTTTCCCCAGCACTGCCATGAGACCAGTTGACTGTGTGGCAAATGTCACTGTAGTGATGTCAGTGGTGAGTGTGGGACTCAGTCTGAAAGGGCAGCTCCTGAAGGGGCACAGTGTAACAGGAATTTAAGGGTCCTGGGGAAAGGCAGCATTTGTTTACCTGTGTAAATTGTCAGAGATGAAAATGGTGCTGTTCAAACAAGCATTTGTGTGTGCTAACACTGCAAACTGTGTTGCTCTGGAAGTGGTTTTGTGGGTCTGGCATATCTTGCTGGATGGAGACTTGGGCAGAATCTCAGTTGGGTGTGTCCAAAAATTTGCTGTATCTTGGCTTCTTGCCTGGAAAATAGAGGATATTTGGATGCCCTTGACAACATCTGTTTTAACTTGCTTCCCTCCCAGCTGTGTTTTGTGCCACCCTCCTAGTGGGAGCTTTTGCTCTGCCTGTGCACAATGGTCACCCAGGGCTGGGAGCTGTGGCCCTCCTTGGGTTGTGGGGAGCACCTTGTGATCACAGATGCTCTCCTCTGCTGCTGTTCACCCTGGCCACACTCCTGTCCTTTAGGTCACACTTGGCAGCGCTTCCACGGACACAGGGAGGAAGAAAAGCCACCTGGTGTCTGAGACAGTACAGTGTTGGGGCAGTACAACTCCAAAACTCCACTGGTTTTGGAGTGGCACGGTCTTTATTGCCTTGGAACCAGTGAGGTAACATGTGCTTGTTTCCAAGAGCAGGAAGGAACTTGTGCTTTCACAGATAAGTTTTGAGGTTTTCCCCCTTACACTGCATCAGCTGAGCCAACCACCCTGTTCTTCTTTTGACATCTTGGTGAGCCTTGATGGGCAGGCTCTGCAGCTCTGCAATGATGGACTTTTTGTTCATTCAGCAAGGAGGGGATGTATCATTACTGCCTTTGTCCTCTGTGGTGGCAGTAGGTTTGCATGCTGGGAAACAGGAATGCCATGTTGTAAAACTGAAACATTTCCCCCCCTGCTCTTTTCTTTAGGATGCAATTAGAGATGTTCACGTCAAAGGAGTGATGTACAAATGGATTGAAAAAGATATGGGTGAGTTAAATAGAGCTCTGGTGCCAAATTCACTTGTCACTTCCTCAGTGTTTCTCTTTAGATAGGACTGATGGGGATGGCCACTTTGTCACCATGGTGGTTCATTGCCTGCCTGCCTGAGGATCTAACTCAGACCTTTTGCATCTTTAGTGGTATAGGGGCTAGGTTTGGTTTGGCTTATAGAAATGTGGTTGTGACTTATGCCAAAGTGATTATCTGATAGATGCTGTGTGTTTCATTCTGATACAGAACAGTATATTCTGCATGGGGATGAAATCTATGCTGTGCTGAACCGCCTGGTGAACCACAAGAAGAAACTGTTCCTCATCACAAACAGTCCCTTTAGCTTTGTGTGAGTACCATTATTGCTCATCAATGGTCACTGTGGCACAGCAAGAGCTGTGCAGGGTGCTCCCTCCTCTGAGCACCTGGAATTTGGATGGGACGGGGGTTTGTGGCACTAGTCATGGAGCTCTCTGGGAGCTGTTTGTGGTAAATGTTGCACCCACAGCATTGATCTCACTTCTTGAAGAAGTTACAAAGCTGTGGCTGGCCACAACATCACGGGGCTGATACTTTCTATTGCCTCTAGCAGTGTTTGCTGTATCACAGACTTCCCTGGGCTTCCAGTGGTGCAGAAGAAAATGTGTGACAGCTTGAAACAAAGCACAGCATCAATACTTCATACAATGAGACAGCCTTGGGAGGTTCACAAACCTCTATTTTCTTCTCTGTTACTGAAATAAGAGTGAATATAGGGCATACTGTTGTAAAGATGCAGTGTTGGGTGAAAAAAGAGTACTGGATCTGTTAATTTTTCTGTTCCTTTGCCCTTAGGGACAAAGGAATGAAACACATGGTTGGCAAGAACTGGCGGGACTTATTCGACATGGTCATTGTGCAGGCGGACAAGCCCAACTTCTTCACGGACCGGCGGAAGTACGTGTCCAGGGATTCCTGCTGGGGCTTGGGCCCCCTCCCTGCAGGGAACTGCTCCTCTGGCCTGCCAGAAAGCAGTGCTCTGCTAAGCATAGTCTTGCTCCAGGAGGTATTCAGCCAGTGTTCTCTCAGATACTCTCTGAGGAGGCAAGAATTGACCAGTCTGGGAATAAGTGGATAGAATGTGTAGAGCCAAGCAGAAAATGTTTCTAAAATTGGCATGAGAGATGACTATTTCTTGTCCTGAGAGCAGGACAAAATCTTTCCTTTCCCTCTTCCCCACAGCAAGTATCTGTGTGGTTTGTTTTTTGAGGGTTTTTTGGGTCTTGTTTGTACTGGATACATGCTGTTTGGGAAGTGGCAGCTCTGGAAGCCTTTGTATGTGGCAGCTGGGTTTTGTGGTCAGCTAGGAGCTGCCAATAGACAGGCTGCTGTCCTTTGCTCTTTGGCTGCTTTGCTTTGGGAACTGTGTCTGCTTAGTTGGGGGATTGGTCTATTCTCTTCTTTGTATGTATTTCCTCCCCCATGACCCAGACTGTTGGTATATGCTGCAGTAAACCAATTGAATGGAATGTCTGTATAAGCTGTGCTGGCCTGGTAAAAGTTTTTTTTTCACAGGCTGCAGGTGAAGTGCTTTACAAGCACAGCCTGGAGCTATGGTGATCTGGCCCTCTTGGAAATAAAACCTGTGGCTGCCTGGTGCCTAAGATCCACTTATGGAGTGGAGAATGTCCTGGCAAGCCCTCAGGAAAAACAGGAGGCAACTCAGTTCACCTGGTGAGCTCAGCATGGGGACTGCTTTCCATTCTCTCTGCAGACTTGCTTTATCCTATTAGGACATTCCATGGTCTCTGTTGGGCTGGGGCATAGCCAGGTTGGAAGAGCACACAAAGTGTTTCATGGCAAAGCCTTCTTAGCCTTGGCATTTCATTATGGTTATCTTCTTCCTCTCTGTATGTGAAAACAAGGAGAATTGTTAGGGATTTTGGCATGAAATGGTTACAGTCAATGGAAGCATTTTGAAAAGGTATTACGCTTTCATACTTTCTCTTCCCCTGAGAAAATAGTGCAGAAGGCCCAGAAGGTCACTTAGAATTCATGTAGAGCTTTTATTTAAAGTTGTTACGTAGGTAAACAAGTTTTGTGATTCAAATGATCTGGTTGCTGGGTAACAATCACCAAAAATCAAAAGAAGTTGACATCTCTTGCAATGTCCCCATTTTTTCCCAGACCTTTTCGAAAACTGGATGATAAAGGCTCACTGCAGTGGGACAAAATAAACCAGCTGGAGAAAGGAAAGATTTATAAAGAGGTAAAGTGAATGGGTGCATAAGGGATGTCAAGCAGGAGTCTGAAATGGTGGGGACTTACAACATGCCTGCAGTTTTGGAAATCACTGGGAAGACAAGATAGTCTGCTTGGTTGGGGTGAGGGGAAATGATGGGTTCTGCTGTAGGACACTTGTTCTTGTTTGGTGTTTGAATAGTAAAACACAGAAGTCCTTGAAAAGAGCACCTGTGTGGGTAGAGGGCATTTGTAAGAAGACACGCTCAGGGCTCTGTGCTGGCTGTGGGCAGTGGGAGATGCCCTCTGTCCCCAGGAGCTCTTGCTGTCCTGCTAGGACATTATCCCCCAGAACTCTTTCAGCATGGCCTTGGCACTAGGAATGGAGGCACAGGGACAAGTGGGAAAAGGCAGAGCAGGGGCAGGTAACTTAAGGTGTGGAGTACTTGCTTTTCTGCCCAAGGGGATCTGTGCTGAGTTATCTCTGCCAGACTGGGTTTTCCTTGCTGCTGCCTTGTTTCTGTGAGATGGGGTGGTAGGGAAACACCCCCTGGATGTGTGGGAAGGGCCAGTGAATGCCCCCTGCCCCTGTGTACAATGAAACCTTCACCCTACGGAGTCTACTCTGATTGTTCAGCATGGCCAATTGAGCATTTTTCCCTCAGCTCTTCTGATTGTCCTGGTCCTGAAACTCTTGTCCTGGAGGGGCTCCCAAAAGTGTGGTAGTTGAGGCTAAAAAGGCACAGGTCTCTGAAACCTGTTGTGCACACAAAGATCCTCCACATCTCACTCCAAATTGCTCTCCATAATGTTGGAAAAGGTGGACTTGTGTAGAATAAAGAAACAAGAGTGATCAAATAGGGTGCAAAGCATCAAAGAGGGTACAAAACCTGGCTCCTGATTCTCCCCTTCTGGAAGGACCAGCATGTCTGAAGATGAGCTGCAGCTCTGGTGAACTTGCTGCCCTGGGTGTTGTCCTTGCAGCTGGTCTGTCCCCTGAGACAAGTTGCCTCTGGCTTTAGGACGGTTTGTTCTTGATTATTTGAGATGTCCAATCCCACGGGAAGAAACTGTTAGTGAGATTGAGGTCAAGTAGCTGGGACCTGACCTGTGGTAGCAGAGTAGGTCATGTCCTTGAGTAGTGCTGTTGGGAAACCTCTGTCTGCTGGGTCTGCCAAAGTGCTGGGCTGGTGTCCATCCTCTGCCAAGAGCTAGGGAGCTGGGAACATGCTAGTAGAGCTCATTCCCAGTGGGTTAGCAGCTCCTTCAGGAGAAAGGCACACCTCACCCATGGAGTTTGTTGCTGCATTAAATCCTGCTTTTGACCCACCTACATCTTGTGGCCACAGGTTGCTCACCCAAGTGAATAGTGCACTGAGGAAGGGAAAAGATGAAGGAGGGAGGGAAGGAGGGAGGGAGGGAGGGAGGTAGGCTGGGTAGGATTTTGGGCCTCTCTCCAATTCTTCCCCAGAATTATATTTGTCTGACTGCATTAAGGTTGTTGCCTAACTGTGGTTCTTAGGATGTGACAAAGTGTGTATCCTGGTTGTAGCCCACCCTGTGTCCAGGATTTTTGGTTTCTTGGAGTGCCACAATGTGCTTCTATCTGGCAAGTGTTAGTGGCCATGGACCTGTGCTGGTTGTGTTGCCAGGGGCCTCTGAGCTGTTCCTGTCCTCTGAAGCAGGGCTGGATGGCAGTGGGGTATCCCATGAATGGGACCTCAGGGATTGGTGTTTTGCCATAGGGACTGGGAAGTGGAAGTGATGTCCTCTAGTTCCTCTGTTCCAACAGATGTGGTGTTTTCTGTATGTGCCAAGTTTGTATTCCCATCCCTATTCAGATCTGTGATCTTGGGGGAAAGGAGAGCAGAACCTGGAGGTCTCAGAATAGGTCTGTGACTCTGTGGAGCTCCAAGCACAAGTTTCCTGGCTGTCAGGTCCACTGCTCTTTGAGGTGACTGGAGCACAGCAAGAGGCCTCTCCTCCTTCCAAGGCTGTCCTCTGTTTCCTTCTCTGCCAGTGGCTTCCTGAGCCCTCATGTGAGCAGCAGCAACGTTGTGTCCAAGAAGTGCAGAGGCTGCCCGGTCCTGTTTCTGTGCTGTTAAGGGAAACCTGCTCAACTCCAGGGATGCTGCAGGAACAGAAGGCCCAGCACCCTGGTCCTGGGCAGCTTTAGCTGTGCATACAGCAAACTGCCAGTGGCTGCTGGGGGGCTGCCTTGTGTGGGGGCTTTCTGGCCAGGCTGGTGCTGGTGGTTGGGGGTGCTGGCTCCCTCCTGCCACCAGAGATTGGCCAGAGGGATTGCTGCTGAGTGGCTCATAGGTTTGCACTGACTGCTTGTGCTGGTCTGCTGGCATTGATAGGGCCATTTCCTTTCCTAGTGGGGTTTTTTTTCATGACTTGTGTGGAAAACTTGTGTGGAGATGGAAGGGTAGGCCCTGAAGTGCCTTCTGTGCATGAATGGATGTTTGGAAAGCCTTGAAAGCTGCTTGGTGCTGTGCTTTGGCTGATGCTTTGGGGGTTGGTTTGTTTTACTCAGCTGTAAATCTGTGCAGGGTGCCTGGCTCTTTGGCTTGGTTAAACAATTCCTGTGGACATGTGGGTGTTGTTAATCTTTGGGTTTGGGATGGTGGTCAGGGATGTAGAACAGCTGCTGACTCCAAAAGCCTTGCCTGGCAGTGCTCACCTTGCCCCTGGTGCACCCTGTGAGGTGAAATCGTTATCACCTGAGACCAAGAACTAAACCCAGAACACCTGGGGTTCTTTCTGCCCATCCTCAGGCTCTTCTAATTGAGGTTTCTCTTGGCCTCTAAACTGCCTCCTTTTGTTACCTTTTAAGACCATGTTGTCTTCTTGGCTTGCTGTGCCCTAGACCACAGAATTTCCCCTGAACTCCCTGTTTGCAAAAAACTCTTCCAAAGAGTTTTTGCCTTTTTCTCTAGCCTTAAGAAAGCTGAGGGATGTACAGGGGATTGTCACATGGGAAGAAAGTGAAGTGATGTGAAGTGGGGAAGGACAGAAAGTGCTCACACCTGCATGTGGTAAGGGGGCTGTACCCACATTTCACTCTGAGCTTCTGTCACTTGCAGGGCAACCTCTTTGACTTCCTGAGGCTGACGGGCTGGCGTGGATCCAAAGTGCTCTACTTTGGTGACCATCTGTACAGTGACCTTGCGGTGAGTGAAAAGTCTCTGCTCTCCCGCGAGGTGGGAGCAATCCCACATGGCTGCTGTGCCTGCAGCCGGGCTGGAGATAAGGCAGGACCTGCTCTGAGTGCTCAGGGTTGTGCTGGGTGCCCCCCCACAGGACACACAGGCTTCCCCACTGCTGTCAGACAGATGCAAGCCCAGGAGAAAAGGCTCCTGAAGTATTTTCTGTGGGTAAAGTGTGACTTTGAGAGCAGTTTGTACTGATCCCATCTTTTTAGGTGCTTCATGCAACTGATCTTAGTGACCAGGAGATGGTTGTTACTGGCATGGGCCATGGATGGCTGTCCCCTGAGCATGCAAAATGGGAGCAAACACTCTTCTAGGAACCAGGGTTGTATTTGGCTTTCAGTCTTTATGTTGAATTCTTGGTTGTTTTTTCCCCCTGACCTCCAGGACCTCATGCTACGTCATGGCTGGAGGACTGGAGCCATCGTTCCTGAACTGGAAACGGAGATCCGGATCATAAACACGGAGCAGTACATGCACTCCCTGACCTGGCAGCAGGCTCTGACTGGGCTGCTGGAGAGAATGCAGGTAAACAGCCCCTGGCTGAGCAGGACAGGTTATATGCTGCCTTCTGGGTCTGAATTTACTGTGGGGATGAGGGGAGGTACCATTTTGCCTGGTTCTCAGAAATCTCTCATCCTCCTCCTGGCACAGTGGGCTCTGGGTTTGTGAGTTACAGTGGAAATTGCAGGGAGCTGAGGTGTGGCCTGCAGGACTAATGGATATGATGCTTTCTGCTGCTGTCTTTGCAGATGTATCAGGATGCAGAGTCAAAGCAAGTATTGCTGGAGTGGATGAAGGAACGGCAGGAGATCAGGTGAGCATTTTTCCCCCTCACTTGTGAGGTCTCTTAGGGGCTCCCAGGCCCTGTTTTGTAACCTGCTTTGGGGATAATGCTGCTGCAGCTGCTGCACTCTGGTCCTGCCTGGTGTCACTTGCCTCTGGGTGGGGGCCATGCAGCAGTACAGTCCTGCAGCCTGGGAGGTTGGACTGGTTTGAAGGCAGGATGGGAAAGGGGAGTGCTGGGAGGGGCTGGTGGGCTGTTTGCTACATAACAGGTGGAGTAAGAGTGCATTGGATATTCATCAGTCTCACTGCACGGGGACTGGTCTGCATCACAGCCTCGGGAGGCAGTACTTGGGGTGACCCCTAATGCTCAGGGAATGGGGTGGCCCAGGGCTAAAGGAGTGGAAAGAATCTGTGACCACAGTTTTAGCTACAAAACACCATCTCTTTCTTCTCAGGTCTCTGACGAAGAACCTGTTCAACCCCCAGTTTGGAAGCATCTTCCGCACATTCCACAACCCCACGTACTTCTCCCGCCGGCTGGTGCGGTTCTCTGATATCTACATGGCTTCCATCAGCTGCCTGCTCAACTACGACATGAATTTCACCTTCTATCCCCGGCGCACCCCTCTGCAGCACGAGGCTCCGCTCTGGATGGATCAGCTCTGCACGGGCTGCATGAAAACCCCCTTCCTGGAGGAGATGGTGCACATCCGGTGAGGGGCAGGGACTGCAGGCGGCAGCAGCACAGCCGGGGCTGGATTGGGGCCGGGCTCAGCCGGCAGCACCTCTGTCTACCACTAAAGGGCGTTTGACACTTGCGTGTGTGTGTAGATAGTGTGTTTATTTTCTCCTTTCACTGGCTCCATCCCTCTCCCTGAAGCGCATTGCAGGCTGGACAGATGATGGGTGCTTGTGCAGGGAGTCCTTTCTAGGAGTAGGTGAGATGGAGGGGCCAATGTGGGGGGATGGGACACTGCCCCTCCCTGCTCTGTGCCCACGCAAGTGGGTCAGGCCACATGTCCAGTGCTTGGTGAGAACAACCCACAGGAGGTGTGACAAGGTGTGCCAGCTCTATAGCTGCCCCCATAGCCTGGAACTGCAGCATGAGTGACTCTGCAGAGGGACAGGGAGGGTCAGGGCTGCCAGCTGGGCAACCACTCAAGCCCATCAGCAAGTGCATCACATGACAAAGCATCAGTAGTGTTACCTGTCCAGCAGCCCTCGGCCCCATCCTGCTCCCCACCAGACTGGTCTGTCCAGCTGGGGACTGTGGTAGGTCACTGGGCAGGATGCACAAGCCTTGGGTGTGAAGCAGGTCACAGGGTCTCAAAGTTTGGGGACATGGCTGGGTTGTGAGAAAGCTTAAGGCTGTGCACTGTTGGTATTTTTGGGTTTGGTGCCATGTGACATGAATACTTTGGTAATTGATGTGGTGTGGTCTGTTGTGAGCTGCAGAGGGATGTGTTCAGCCCTTCAGGGAAGGTGCAGGGTTGGCAGCAGAGGTGGAGACCTTCCATCTGTGTTTGCTGAGCTGTGGCCTAAGCTGGCTGGAGGGGCAGGTGAGGATGTTTGGGAAGGGGGCGAGTGTGAAGTGTTATGGGGAGCAGGGCCAGGCACAGCCCTGTGGAGCCTCCTCAGCAGAAGGAAGAGCAAAGATATACTAATAGGGATGCCAGAGTCTTTAGGATGGGGCAAGGGTGAGAGTCAGGAAGGTGAGAGCTGATTTAGGATGGGAGGTGCAGAAAATGGGCTCTGCACCTGGCTCAGGGCTTTGCTGGTCCTGTCAAAGCTTCAGACTGCCCCAGGGCCATGCAGGGTGTTGGGGAGAAGGGCAGGTGAGGTGGAGAGGGGGTGTTGGGAGTTTGTGCCACTCTGATACTGCTGACCCTAAGAGACAGGAGATCGTGCCCTCAGAAAGCTGGTTGCTGCGTGGGAAGTGATGGCTATAGGATGAAGGGGTGGTGACAGTGCTTGCCTTGGTCATCCTTCTCCTCCCCTCACTGCCACACTATTTCCAGATGGCAACAAGGGTGACAGTGCCAGCTTGCTCAGGGGCAGTCAGTGTTGAGGTGGCAAGGGAGGAGAGAGGGAACAGAGAAAGGAGGGACTGGCAGTGAGCAGGCACAGAATGAGTGACTTCAGAGTGGGTAAGGGCTGTGAGTTTGGAGGGAGCTGGGGATGAGCAGGGGCAGGCACCACTGGGCCATGGTGGTGGCTGTGAGGGCTGGGGGTGTCAGTGTGGGGGCAACTGAGGAACCAGGGCCGTGTGGAGGAGCCTGTGCCAGGACATGTGACTCAAAGAAAGGCACTGTGTGTGTCAGCAACCCTCAGTGCGTCTCACACACACATAGAATATTCTCCTGCATGTTCCTCCCCAGTGCTGTGCCAGGCTGGCCTGTCAGTCTGTCACTTGTGTGTCACTGCCTTGTCTTTGTGCCATGTACCAGCCTCTCGCACACTTTCAAGATGCCTTGTGCTCAACTCAGTGGCTTGGACAATCTGTTAATGTAGCTGCTCTAATCAAAAATCTGTAGTAGGTGCATGTGGCACTTGTCTTTGTGCTGTGTGTTGTGTGTAACTCAATAAATGTCTACAGCATGTGTAACTAACTGACTAACCCCCTCACTGCGCTCCGCGGTGCTCCTCTGCCTGCCCTGGGGCACAACCAAGGGCAGCCTGGGCTAAAGCCGGGGTGGGCATCGGGCAGAGCGAGGCTGAGGCGTCCAGCACGGAGCAGTCGGTGCCCTTACAGCGGTAGTGCAGTCGGGGGGCACCCGGAAAGGGTGTTCGGGGTAGTGACTGACTCGTACCTGACCAGGGGCAGTGTGAGGGCACAGGAACGAGGCCCGGAGGGCTCTGGGGGACGCTGCACGTGAACACCGAGGGCCGTACGTCCCTGGGAGCGCCTGAACTGGGCCCCGGGCGCTGGAGGTTTGGGCAGGGACCACCTCCTACGGGGCCATGACAGGCGCTGGGCGGGGGCGAGAAGGGGCTGCAGCTCCCGCCTGCTGGGGGCGGCCGCTACCGGCGGGGCGGGCGGTGGGAGCGCGGGGCGGCGAGGCAGTCGGGGGCACAGCCGGTGGCGCTGAGCTGTTTATTTCCCCGCGGTGCGGTGCGGTCCGGTCGGGGCCACGCGGGGTCACTGCGGGAACCCGCGGCGATCGGTGCCGGCGTCCGCCAGGGGCGGGTCCTGCGGGGGAGAGAGCGCGGCGTGAGCGGGGGCGTGGCGGAGG